>MDKI01225480.1:0-90380 GCA_005239505.1 Nicotiana paniculata | reverse complement strand
ATATATATATATATATATATATGCTTTTCTTCCCCTTGCGGCTCTCAATTTTTCCTTTGCTTTATTACTTATATTTACAAAGGTTGAAATGCCTTAGCATGAAAAAATAAAGTTGTGTTCGAGGGTTCGAACAAACCTTGATTTTATTGACTTTCTGGGTTAAGACATTGTTGGGGTTCGATGTTACTGATTTTTTTTGTAAATATCTTAAGTTTATGACTTTGCCGAGGGTAGCCTTTAGAACCAGTTGTGAAAGAGTTTTTCTTTTTCGAAGGCCTATTTTTGTTATGGATTTCGGACGTCTCTAAGCCGCATTAAATTGGCTGTAGCCTTTTAGTTCGGCAGCTATCCATTGGGCTTGTTTTCCCGAGTTATCCAGGCTTGCCCGAGATAATAATCCCCGAGTGGGGTGGTCGTGGACTTTAGAAACTGGGGAGTTTCCTAATAGGTCTTTTTCCCCCGATGCCTAATGACTTGGGCTGTTTGAGTTGGATGGCAGTACCCGAGTGAGGGAGTGGTCGTTCGTATTCCGGTTAAGTTTTGCCATTGAGCTTGTTATTTTAGGAAGTACAAAGCTATTTATGGGATGTAAAGAGGAAATTTTTTTAAGACATAAGATGATTGCAAGGAAAGTACTTCTTTTTGTTCTCGATCAAAACAGTCATACATGCATACATGTTTTATGCTAGGGATCGAGAAATCTTCGTGGGCACGGTTCCTTTTGACCGTTTGGCCCTTAAAATAAATCTTATTTATAGATACCCTTCCTTTATGAAATAGTTTCCTCACTAGAGTTGATATTCAAAGTTAATGCATATCCGAGGGTAGCCCCCCAATATTGGAGGTTGATTGCAAAGGAACCTCAGATATTCTTGAATTGATTTTCGGTGCCGATTCGTAATTAGACTTGATTCTAAGTTAGCATGATTCATTGTTGCCTCGTTAAAAATCTCGCCGAAAAACCCAGTTGGGACAAAACTAGGCTAAGGGAAAAAGAGTACAACACGTGATTTCAGACCTAAAGACTTCGTGTCATTCGTCGAAAAATCCATCGTCCTTTCTTGTTGGCCACCTGTAAGTGTTAGTCTGAAAAAAATGGAAATGGAAAGGGGTCGTACCTTAAGTAATACCGTTTTAGGTGAGATATGTTCCAATTTCTCGTTAGTTGTTCTCCATTCAACGTTCTGAGCTTGTAGGAACCTTTTCTGGTGACCTCGAGAATTTGGTATGGTCCATCCCAATTCAGATCCAATTTCCCTTCGTTCGGATTTCGGGTGTTGAGGGTGACTTTCCTTAGCACTAAGTCCACGACGTTAAAATATCGAATATTGGCTCTTCGATTGTAGCATCTCTCGATCCGTTGTTTTTGGGCGGTGAATCGGACGAGGGCGGTTTCACGTCTTTCATCCAATAGTTCTAGGATCGTATTCACGGCCTCTCCATTTGATTCCTTTGTTGCATATCGGAACCTGATACTCGATTCTCCGATTTCGGCCGATATTAGAGCTTCGGCGCCATAAACCAATGAGAATGGGGTAGCCCTGATACTGGATTTCGAGGTCGAGCTTTATGCCCAAAGAACTTCGGGCAGAATTTACTTCCACTTTCCTTTGGCGCCGGTTAGCCTCTTCTTAATATCTTGGATGATGGTTTTGTTGGTCGATTCGGCTTGCCCGTTCCCTCTAGGATGATAAGGTTTTGATAGGATTATTTTGATCTTATGTTCTTCGAGAAATTTGGTTACTTTGCTGCAGATGAACTGTTTCCTATTATCACACACAGTTTCAGATGGCATTCCGTATCGACATATGATGTGATCCCAAATTAAGTCGATGACTTCCTACTCCCTAACTTTCTCGAAGGCCCGTGCTTCAACCCATTTAGAAAAATAGTCAGTCATCAATAAAACTAATTAAGCTTTACTTGGGGCTCATGGAAGAGGGCCAACCATGTCCATTTTCCCACTTCATGAATGGCTATGGTGATAAGACCGAATGGAGTAGTTCCCTGGGTTGGTGAATCATCGGTGCATGTATTTGGCATTTGTCACATTTTCTAACAAACTCTTTTGCATCTTTTTCCATGTTGATCCAGTAATAGCCAGCTCTAGTTACTTTTTGGACCAATGATTCGCCACCGAAATGATTTCCGCAAGTGCCCTCGTTGACTCCCTCAAAACATACTCGGTATATCCTGGTCCCAGACATATCGCTAGTGGACCATTGAACATTCTCCTGAACAAGGTTCCGACTTCGGACAAGGTGAATCGTGTTGCCTTCGTGCGCAGGGCCCTCAATTCTTTTGGATCTCAGGGAAGCTTTCCAGTTTTCAAATACTCTATGTATTTATTTCTCCAATCCCAGGTAAAGCTAGTCGAGTTTATCTCAGCGTGACCTTCTTCGACTATAGACCTCATGAGTTGCACGACGACCCCCGAATTGAGCTCATTGTCCTTGACCGATGACCCTAAGTTTGCGAGGGAATCAACCTCACTATTATGATCTCGAGGCACATATTGCAAAGTCCACTCCTTAAATCGGTGCAAAGTTACTTGTAACTTATCCGGGTAGCTTTGGATTCGTTCTTCCCTAACTTCAAAGGTTCTGTTTACCTGATTCACCACGAGGAGGGAGTCGCATTTGGCTTCGATCACCTCCGCTCCCAAGCCTTTGGCTAGTTTGAGACATGTAATCATGGCCTCGTTGTTAGTCAATCTCACAGTTCCAATAGATTGTCTAACCATATTGCCTGTAGGTGGGTTTATCACGATGCCGAGTCCAGACACTTTTGAGTTCGAAGCTCCATCTGTAAAGGGGGTCCAGAATCCTGAGGACGTACCCGAGTTTACCAACAACTGTCTTTCAACCTCGGGTACTATGGCCGGCGTGAAGTCAACCATGAAGTCTGCCAAAATGTGAGATTTATGGCTATTCGGGGTCGATATTCAATATCTTACCCGCTGATTTCTATGGCCCATTTGGACAACCGTCCCAAAAGCTCGGGTTTATGCATAATATTTTTGAAGTGGACAAGTCGTTACAACACATATGGGGTGACATTGGAAGTATGGTTTTAGTTTCCTAGAGAAGCTTATCGAAGCGAGCACCAACTTTTCTAGGTGGGGATACCTAGTTTCGGCCTCACCTAAGGTTCAACTAACATAATAAATTGGAAATTTTGTACCTTATTCTTCCCGAACTAGGACTTCACTTACCGCTATCTCTGATACTGTCAAATATAAGTACAACCATTCTTCTGCCCTCAGTGTGTGAAGCAGCGGCCGGGCTCGATAAGTATCGTTTTAGCTCTTCCAAGGCGTACTGGCATTTTGGAGTCCATGAGAAATTTCTTCTCCAGCAATGAGAAAAATCAATGGCTCTTATCAGAGGATCTCGAGATGAATCGCCCCAGGGTGGCTATGCGCCTGGTTAGCCCTTGCATAACCTTTACGTTGTCTACTATCGTGATGTCCTCAATAGATTTGATCTTGTCAGAGTTGATCTCGATTCCTTGGTTGGATACCATGAATCCGAGAAATTTTCCTGACCTGACCCCGAACGTGCATTTTTCTGGGTTTAAATTCATGTTGTATTTCCTCAATATAATGAAGGTTTCATGCAAATGCTTCAAATGGTCCTCTGCTGCAGGGAATTAACTAACATATCATCAATGTAAACTTCCATAGATTTTCCTATTTGTTCTTTGAACATCCGATTTACTAGGCGTTGATACGTGGCACCAACATTTTTTAATCCAAATGGCATTACGTTATAGCAGTAGGTTCCATATTTAGTGATGAATGAGGTCTTTTCCTGATCATCCTAGTTCATTTGTATTTGGTTGTACACGGAATAGGCATCGAGAAAAATGAGGATCTCGTGGTCGGCCGTGGCATCAATCGTGCGATAGATATTAGGCAAAGGAAAAGAATCCTTGGGTCATGCTTTATTTAGATCTTTGCAATCTACACACATTCTAAGTTTGTTTCCTTTTTAGGGACTACTACTATGTTTGCTAACCATTCACGGTACTTACTTTCCGGATGGACCCTATTTTAAGAAGCTTGGTTACCTCGTCTTTGATGAAGGCATGCTTGATTCGGACTAAGGTCTTCTTTTCTGCTTCACCGGATGGAACTTTGGGTCCAAGCTTAGTTTATGGGTGGTGATTTTCGGTGGGATCCCTATCATGTCGAGATGGGACCAAGCAAAACAATCGATGTTAGCTATAAGAAATTGAATAAATTTTTTTCCTGAGCTCGAGACTTAACCTCGTGCCCAAATATACCTTTCATTCGGGCAGATCTTCAATTAGTATGACTTGCTCTAGCTCTTCGATCATCGATTTGGTAGCATCGGAGTCATCGGGGACTATGATGGATCGAGGGACCCTATAATCGTCATCTTCGTCAATCCCCTGCTTCTCTAGTTGGGTCGATGCCGGTGTCTGTGATTGCTATTTGGCCTCCTGTTTTACCTTCGAATTTGTCCCCTTCATTGATGAGAGTGCTGATACCGGAATCACTTCGTCAATGACAAACATTTCCTTTGCGGCAGGTTGCTCCCCATAGACCGTTTTGATTCCCTCTGGTGTCGGGAATTTTAGAACTTGGTGAAAGGTTGAGGCACTACCCTCATGTTGTGGATCCATGGTCTCCCGAACAGGGCATTTTATCTTATGTCGCCCTCGATCACTTGGAACTTTGTCTCCTGGATGGTCTCGTCCAGGTTCACTAGCAAAGTTATATCGCCTTAGTAGTTTCACATGCCATGTTAAATCTGTTTAGCATTTGGGCCACAGGCACAACTTGGTCCTGTAGGCCGAGTTGTTCTACGACCCTCGATCGAATGATGTTGTCCGAACTATTTGGATCAATTAACACACGTTTAACTTGAGTCTTATTCATGAGTACAAATATTACCAGTGCGTCGTTATGGGGTTGCATAATCCCTTCTGTGTCCTCGTCGTTGAAGGACAAGGTTCCTTCTGGCATGTAATCCCGAGTTCGCTTCTCCCTTGTGATCGACACCTTTGTGCATTTTAACACTGGCCCTTGGGGAACATCGACCCCTCCAACAATCATGTGAATGACGTGTTGCGGTTATTCTTGCTTATTTCTTCTGTTGGAATCTCTGTTTCTGAAATGATTCTTGGCTCGATCACTTAGGGGTCGTTTGGCTGGAATATGATTTACTTATACCGGTATAAATTATATTGGGATAAGTTATGCTGGGATTAGTTATGCTTGGATTGTTGTTATTCATTGTTTGGTATGTTGTATTAGGAATGACAATTGCATAATTTCTAAGAAGAAGGTATAAGTTATACTGGTGTTAATTACCCCACCTTCTATAAGGTATAAGTTATCCCAGTGTTAAAATTAACACCAGGATAACTTATACCTGGTTTGCTAACCAAACATGGTATTAAATTTTTATACCACCCTTATACCTTCTTATACCTCATACCAAACGACCCCTTAGAGACTCCCGAAGGTGCTCGTCGTTGAATAACCAAGCTACTTCCTCTCTCAACTATCTGCAATCTTCTGTTACGTGGCCATGGTTGCCATGCTACTTGCACATTTGGTTGGGATTTCTCTGGGATGGATCAGTATGCAGAGGTCGAGGACATTTAGTATTTTTGATGTGTCCGATAGCTGATACGATGGCGGATGAGTCAACATTATAGTTATATTCTGAAAATCGTGGTGCTTCTTTAGGCCCGATATGCCTGTCGAAACCATTATTGCTCATGAGCCCTCGAGTGCTCTAGTCTCGATATTTTCTCCTTTCACCTCGAATGGGGTCGCGTCCAGGTCCGTTGTTTCTTCGATCTCCATTATATGGCTGGTCACGATCCCGGTTTGACCGTGGTTCCTGGTCAATGTCCCTTTTGATTCTGTCGACGGGCCTGATAGGATAAACGGACCCGGAAGAAGTCCCCACCTGGTCGTCTTCGACCCTAATCTTCGATTGATATCGATTATGCACGTCGACCCAGGTAACATCTGGGTATTCGATCAAGTTCTGCTTTAATTGTTGTGATGCCATCGAGCTTCGTACATTTAACCCTTGAGTGAAGGCCTGAACGGTCCAATCATGGGAGACCGATGATAGATCCATACGTTCCATTTATAACCGAGACACAAACTCTCTGAGCATCTCGTTATCTTTCTGCTCTACCTTAAAGAGGTCCGACTTCCTAGTCTCGACCTTTATAGCTCCGGCGTGTGCTTTAACAAAGGAATCTGCAAGCATGGCAAGAGAATCAATGGAGTTGGGTGGCAAATTATGGTACCATATCATCGCTCCCTTTTACAGGGTCTACCCGAATTTCTTTAGTAACACAGATTCCATCTCGTCGTCCTCCAGATCATTCCATTTAATCGTACATGTGTAAGAGGTGACATGCTCATTGGGGTCGGTCGTTCCATTATACTTAGTAATCTCGGGATGCAGAACTTCTTGGGGATTAGTTTGGGAGGCGCGCTCGGGGGGAAGGGATTTTGTATGAACTTTTTGGAATCCAAACCCTTTAATATTGGCGGTGCCCCCGGGATTTGATACACCTTCTTGTAATTTGGTTCGATCTTCTTTCCCCCCGATTCAACTTGCTTCGTTAGTTCCTCGGGCATCTTCATGATCGCGGGATCGGTCCCCGATTCATTTTCGTTCAATTCCTTGACACCAATTCGACCCTGTGAACAACTTCGTGGAATGACTCGAGCTCGATCCTGCTTGGTGCATGGTTCTAGTTTTGGAGTTGTGCTATTGTGGCTTATTGATCCTGCAACATCTCAAAGATCACCCGAAGGCTAATTTTTCCTTCTTCGCCGCCATGTGTGCTCTGAGCGGCCGATCGAACATCCCCGCGGATGCTACTCTCAGGATCGACGGCCAAATTTGCATTAAAGGCTACATGGGAGCTGACGTCGATCAGATCTATAGCCGGAACTCCATCTAGGCTAACTGGAGGTACGTCGTTTCCTAGTGCTATGTTGTCATTTTCATCATGATGACTGAAGTCATTGTCTATGTGTACGGGTGTTGCTTGAGAGTTCGACATGTTGATCCTGGAATCAAAGATACTCATAAGAACAAGTGTAAATAGTGTGTGTTACGAAAGTTAGTACCAGTCAATCACTATTATCCTTATCCCCACGGAGAGTGCCAAACTATTTACCCTAAAAACGGATAACAATTGAATTTATGCGTGGTTTTAAGGATACGTGATATAACTTGGAACAAATTAAGAATATATATATATATTAATATTGAAATTGACTGTAAAAGAAATAAATGAAAACCAAACTAATTGAATATCCTTGGCTTTCGAGTTCGATCACCCTAGAACGAAGCGAAGATTCAACTAATATAAGAACATAGTAACAAGATATTGAAAGCTAGAAGAAGGCAGCATATTGCGAAAATGTGACGTTTCTTACAAATGATCAGACACCTTTATATAGTATGGGAGTCATACTCTTGATAAAATTCTAAATACAATAAGAAATCTCATGATTGACTAATTAATCTGTCACGACCCAAATTCCCAACCTTAGGGATCGTGATGGCGCCTAACACCATACTTGCTAGGCAAGCCAATGTTAGAATTCGATTAGATATTTTTCCTTTGGTTACTTATTTAAACACAATAAAACAAATTTAAAGTAATTTAAGTGTAATGATTTCCAGCGAATAACCTCATAAATAAAATGTTAAACAAATAAATCAACCAAGCCACGAACTAAATATATAAAACTCTAAGACTACCCAGGGTCTGGTGTCACAATTCACGAACTTCTAAGAATACTAAAATATGGGCTGAAAGAAAATAATATATCTGTTTTGAGTAGAATAAAACAGTCTCAATAAACTAAGAGAGGATTACAGGAATCTGCGGACGCCAGCAGATCTACCTCGTGTCTCTGAGTGATGATATCGACTACTAAGATCTCCTAACACTGGCCGATACCTGGATCTGCACAAAAGAGTGTAGCGTGTAGTATCAGTACAACCGACCCCATGTACTGAGTAAGTGCCGAACCTAACCTCGGCAAAGTAAAGACGAGGCTAGGGCGGGACACCACATAAAACCTGGACATCGAAATCATTCTAACAGGAATACCAGCAAATAATGGGAAGAGAGCATGCGATGGGGAATTTTCAACATAAGGAATGAAAAAAACAGTAAGGCAAACACAGATAGTGATCAACAATAATTTTAGCAATTAAAAATAGAAAGTAACTTGCACGGCATCACCCTTCGTGCTTTACACTCTCAGTCTCACCAAATAATAAATAGAATGCACGACATCACCCTTCGTGCTTTTAACCTCATCCTCACCAGATTATAATTTAAGAAGGCACGGCATCACCCTTCGTGCTTTACTCTCTTCCTTATATAAATAGATCGTGCACGACATCACCCTTCGTGCTTTACACTCTTCCTCACAATATACATAAATCATGCATGACATCACCCTTCGTGATTTACACTCTTCGTCACAATATAAATAAATCATCAATAACATATATATAAAAAAGGAATTTCACAAGGAATCAGTATTTCATCATGGTTTCTATCACCATTTAATATTTAAATCTCAACTCAATGTTCTCAAAGGGATTTTGCAAGAAATCAATATTTCATCATTGTTTCTATCATCATTTATCATTTCAATTTTAATTCAGTTTTCAGTATAATATTCATCTCGGTGGAACCGGACACAAATCTCTCAACATTTCACTAACAACAATAATCACAGATGATAGGCTTTAAGACAACCAAAATAACAGGAATTAACATTCACTCGCATGGTATGACCTGAACACAAGGTATAGGTACTTGTCACTTCATCTATACATTAGAATTAGAAACAAAACAAGTAGCAAGTAGTCACACAACACCTATTCCCTCAAGCTAAGGTTAGACACAACACATACCTCAATTCCGCAGGCCACTCACTGGTCAATTACCACTTTTCCTGTTGAATTCACCTCCAACACACTCGAATCTAATCATAATTAGTTTAATATCATTAATTAATGCTAAAGGAACCAACTTTACTAAAAAATTATGATTTTCCTAAGTTTTCTAAAAAAAGAAGAAGTTAAAACCCGACCTTGGACCCGCTTGGTCCAAACTCAAGGTTTGAACTAGATTACGTTTACCCATTCATCCCCGAGACCGAATGTGCAATTAGTTTCGAAATTCGACCTCAATTCGAGGTAAAGATTCGATTTTTACAAAATTCCCAATTCTACCCAAACCCTCATTTTTTACCATGAAAATTCTTGATTTTTGATTTAAAGTGATGAAAAATATTGTGTAATTGAAAGAGTAGAGTTTAGAATTGATTACCTACACTTTTGGCATGAAATTTGGTGAAGAAAATCGTCCGTAGGGCTTGGTAGTTCGAAAAATAGTGAAAGAAAGGGTTCTGTCCGTGTTTAAAAGCTAATTTATTTAGCTGGGCAGGCCTTCTACGCGATCGCGTGAACCTGCCCGCGTTCACATAGATTCTCCAAACGGGACCTTCGCGTTCACGGCCCTAAGGTCGCATTCTCATAGAGGAAACCAAGGCTCCTCCCTCGGCACAATTTACCCTATGCGTTCACTTAGCCCAACACGCGTTCGCGAAGCTTTAACTGCCAGTGCTTTGCGTTCGCGTGAGGGTCTATGCGTTCGCATAGCACAAAAATGACCCCAATTAGTTTTACTCTATGCGTTCGCAAGTGATCCACGTGAACGTGATGAACAAAATAGCTGAGCACCAGTAGCAGCAAAAACCAACAACTTTTCTAAGTGTTAAACACCCCGTGGCCTATCCGAAACTCACCCGAGCCCTCGGGGTTCTAAATCAAACATGCACGCAAGTCTAAAAACATCGTACAAACTTGCTTGTGGGATCAAATCATAAAAATAACATGTAAAACTATGAATTAAACCTCAAAACTCATCATTTTTCTCAAGCAACTTAAAGTTTACTATTTCTCAACCGGACGTCCGAATCACGTCAAATAAACTCCGTTTCTCACCAAATTTGACAGATAGAGTTTAAATACTATAACGAATCTGTACCTGGCTCCGGAACCAAAATACATGCCCGATACCCATGGTTTCATACATTAATTCTTTTCTTTATTTCATTAATAATTCAGCAAAACAATTTCTTTCAAAAATTGATTTCTAAGGCTTGGGACCTCGGAATTCAATTCCGGGCATATGCTTAAGTCCCATATTTTACTGCGGACCTCCCTAAATCGTCGGAACACAGTTCCAGGTCCGTTTACTCAAAATGTTGACTCAAGTCAACTAAAATCAAACTTTAAATTCTAAAAATTAGCATTTCTTATATTTTCACATAAAAGCTTTTCAGTTCCACGCCCGGACTACGTACGCAAATTGAGGTATTTAAAATTCATATTTTTATGGCTAATAAGCCTAGAACGGAGTCTTAATTCATAAAATGACCCCTTGGGTCATCATAATTTCCACCTCATAAGTCAAATCTTTGTCCAATTGGACAGATTTGAAATCTAACACGTGGGACGAGTCACCATGATATTTTCGGAGCATAGATACATGAAATACCGGATGAACGAAGGATAACCCTGGAGGAAACGCAAGTCTATAAGCTACCTCCCCCATTCTATCAAGAATCTCAAAGGGACCGATATAGCTCGGGCTCAACTTGCCCTTCTTCCCAAATTTCATGACACCCTTCATGGGCGATACCCGAAGTAATACCCTCTCTCCAACCATGTATGCCACATCACTAACCTTATGGTCGGCACAATTTTTTTTGCCTTGACTGAGCTGCACGAAGTCGATCCTATATAATTTTGACCTTATCTAAGGCCTCTTGAACTAAGTATGTACCCAATAACCGAGCCTCTCCCGGCTCAAACCACCCAACTGACGATCTACACTGTCTACCATATAATGCCTCATAGGGAGCTAGCTGAATGCTCGACTGATAACTATTATAGTAGGCAAACTCCGCTAACAGCAAGAACTGATCCCAAGAACCTCCAAAGTCAATAACACAAGCGTGGAGCATATCCTCTAAAATCTGAATAGTACGCTCGGACTGCCCGTCCGTCTGAGGATGAAGACGTGCTCAACTCAACTCGGGTACCCAACTCTCGCTGAACTCCCTCCAAAAGTACGAGGTAAACTGCGTACCTCGATAAGAAATGATAAATATGGGAACACCGTGAAGGCGAACAATCTCTCGAATATATATCTCTGCCAACCGCTCCGAAGTGTAAGTACTTGCCACTGGAATGAAATATACTGATTCAGTCAGTCTATCCACAATAACCCAAACGGCGTTGAACTTCCTCTGAGTCCGTGGTAGTCCAACAACGAAGTCTATAGTGATGCGTTGCCACTTCCACTCAGGAATCTCTATCTGCTGAAGTAAACCACCGGGTTTCTGATGCTCATATTTCACCTGTTGGAAATTCAAACAACGAGCCACATAAGCAACAATATCCTTTTTCATCCTTCTCCACCAATATTTCTGTCGCAAGTCCTGGTACATCTTGGAAACGCCTAAGTGAATAGAATACTTAGAACTGTGATCCTTCTCAAGGATCAACTCATGAAGACCGTCAACGTTAGGCACACATATACGACCACGCATCCTCAAAACACCGTCATCTCCAATTGTAAATTTCTTGGCACCACTGTTCCGAACTATGTCCTTAAGGACCATCAAATGCGAGTCATCATCTGCCGATCTCTGATACACTCGAATAAGAAAGACCGAGCAACTGTACAAGCTAGAACATGGCTGGGCGAAATATGAAACCTCACGAACTGATTAGCCAACGTCTGAATGTCTGAAGCTAACGGTCTCTCACTAACTGGAATACATGCAAGGCTGCCCATACTTACTACTTTTCTACTCAATGCATCGGCCACCACATTGGACTTCCCCAGATGATACAATATAGTGACACCATAATCCTTCAATAACTCTAACCATCTCCTATGTCTCAAATTAAGATCCTTTTGATTGAACAAGTACTGGAGGCTATGATGATCCGTGTAAGCCTCACATGGCACGCCATAAAGATAGTGCCTCCAAACCTTCAACGTGTGAACAATGGCTGCCAACTCTAAGTCATGGACCGGATAATTCTTCTCATGAATCTTTAACTGTCGTGACACATATGCTATCACCCTGTCATCCTGCATCAATACTGCTCCAAGCCCAACACGGGAAGCATCACAATATACCGTGAAAGAACCTGAGTTTGATGGTAACACCAGCACCAGTGCTGAAGTCAAAGTTGTCTTGAGCTTTTGAAAGCTCGCCTCCCACTCGTCCGACCATTTAAATGGAACACCCTTTTGGTTCAATATGATCTTAATATTTGCTCATAATCAATTGCAGAATCATCAACTAACTTCACGTTAACAATAATCTCCTTTCAAACTTTCACAATAGTGACAACGAGATGTGACACATGGAGAACTCATAATTATCTACCTGAATCAATGTGTTTCATCTAATTCCATATGGGCGGGAACCTACCTTGTAGGTTAAGGCTCAATAATTATAACACAGATTTGGAAAATTATGCACAAATAAATTTTATAAAAAAATTTTCAAATAAATCTAATAGGCATGACTCTTATTAGTACTATAGTACAAAATTTAATTTCACAAGAGAGAATTTAAGCACAAGAATTTCCATCACAAGGACCTCGTCCTTATATAACTTCCACCGCGGCTTGTAGCCTGATTTAAACATACCAAATCATATTAAAATGTGAGGGTCTCACCCTCAGTTATGAATCACAAGTAATATGCACATCGTGCCAATCAAAATATTTCATTTTCTTCTTTTAAATATTTTTCGTTAAAAAAAATTACAACACGTATTGATAGACATATCTATCTCCATAGAATTTCTTAATACACATATTCATATAAGTAGATGTCAGGTTACGAAGCACATCCATAAGTGGAGCATATTAGGAGAACTTTCTTAGATACAAACGAATCAAGTTAAGGAAATTGCCACTTTATAATAACTAGAAATTGTAATTGTAATGACACTATCTGATACAACGACCTCAATCATACCATAATAAGTATATCAACAGGCTGGGTCTCCACCTCTAGGAGTCTGACCTCCACCTTCGATATTCCGACCCCTTTCCCCTAGCTGGACATGTAAGTTGAGTTGTAACTGCAATGGGGCACATAGCCTGAGTGCTCTGATGAAACATGACTCTCCCAAGCCTAGGACAATTTCTACCACTAGCCGAAATAAAGTATCAATCTGCCCTACGTCGTACAAAATTTTACGATTATATTTGAATCCTTTAATGAGTCTGAGAGACAAATTCTATAAATAGCATCTGGGAGGACCGATTCAAGTAGTTGATGTTGCAATGGCTGTTCTTCCTCTTCGTAGGCTTGCCACAAACACCGGCAGCCAATTTCTTCTTTTTCTATGTTGTCTCAACACTGCTGAGCTACCCCTTTCATTCATATACTCTTCGTTATTCTTTGGGGTAACTCTCATCCCTATTGATGCACAATGATAAAAAAAGTAGAGCTCTATACAGATAAATCTTGGCACAAACACTAGGGTCTAGAAGCTCGTCAACCACTGTACTCCCTCCGAAGCACCCCAAAATCCGAAATCTTGACTTCCACACTGAGACCTTCCATAGATTTAAAGTTGTTTATATAACTCCTTTTGTGTTGAGGTATAGGGTTATTAAGGAGGCAGACATATCGCAAGTCCTATCTTCATCTCTCGTAAAATCTCAGGCCTTATACATTCTGGGCCAACACCGATATAACACATGATTCCGCAATCTATTCCTTGACAGTGGACTTCCCACTTGGCACGAAGTCATAGGTCACAATGTATGATAATCCACAATGTTAAACTTCACAACTCATATAAACCAACTCCGTTGCCTTCAACTTATCCCCTTGTTCTGCAATACTTCATAGAAGTGGTCGAGAAAATTGTGTGGGTCTTCAAAAGATGTACTACTGAAATGGAGTGGAAATAGCTTGATGAACCTGTCCAGTCTCCACAAGGCATCGGAAGTCATATTTGTCCTACCAGCAATCGGGGCTGCCGCAATTATCTGAACTACCCCAACTAGGTTGGCTGCTAGGGTCTGGATATGAGGAGTAGTCTGATCAGGAGTGTGGGTAGCAGGAGTCTAGACCCCTCCTCCAGCCTGAGATACGATTGCTGCAACAGGGAGTGCACCAATCTGGGCTACACTCTCCATCAGGCCGACTAATCGGACCAAGCATCCTGAAGTACCGGGGTGGCAATAAACCCCGCTGGGACCTGAGCTGGTCCAGCTGGAACGGTTTGAGATGGATCCCCCATCAATTTCAATCTGGGGCTTCGAGACTGGGGCTGTAGTATGAGAAACGGGCTGAGTCCTGCCCCTGCCTCGGCCTCTGACGCGGCCTCGGCCTCTGCCCCTAGTAGGAGCTGTTGCTGCTGGAAGACCGTATTGTTGGTTAGCGAAAGAAGAAGCACGCGTTCTCGCCATTTGCGAGATAATATAAGAGTTCAATTAGAATTTTTTTGTGATATCAAGAATCACACGACAGAGTAGAAATAAAAATGAGTTTGTTCCTAACTTCATAGCCTCTGAGAGATAAGTACAGACGTCTCCGTACCGATCCTTCAGTCTCTATCAAGCTTGTTCGTGAATTGTGAGACCTATGCAACCTAGTGCTCTGATACCAACTTTTCACGATCCAAATTCCCAACTTTAGGGATCATGATGACGCCTAACACCACACTTTCTAGGCAAGCCAATGTTAGAATTCGATTGGCTATTTTTTCTTTGTTACTTATTTAAACAAAATAAAACAAATTTAAAGTAATTTAAGTCTAATGATTTTCAGCGAATAACCTCATAAATAAAATGTTAAACAAATAAATAAATCAAGCCACGAACTAAATATATATAACTCTAAGACTACACAGGGTATGGTGTCACAATTCACGAACTTCTAAGAATACTAAAAATAATGGGCTGAAAAAAAAATATATCTTTTTTGAGTAGAATAAAATAGTCTCTATAAACTAAAGAAGACTTTAGGAATCTGCGGACGCCAGCAAATCTACCTCGTGTCTCTGAATGATGATATCGACTACTAAGATCTCCTAACATTGGCCGGTACCTGGATCTGCACAAAAGAGTGCAGAGTGTACTATCAGTACAACCGATCCCTTGTACTGAGTAAGTGCCGAGCCTAACCTCGACAAAGTAGTGACGAGGCTAGGACGGGACATCACATAAAACCTGGACATCGAAATCATGCTAACAGGAATAACAACAAATAATGGGAAGAGAGCATGCGATGGGGAATTTTCTATATAAGGAATGAGGAAAACAATAAGGCAAACACAGATAGTTATCAACAAAAATTTTAGCAATTAAAAATAGAAAGTAAACTGCACGACATCACCCTTCGTGCTTTACACTCTTCCTCACAATATAGATAAATCATGCACGGCATCACCCTTTGTGCTTTACACTCTTCGTCACAATATAAATAAATCATCAATAACATATATATAAAAAAAGGAATTTCACAAGGAATCAGTATTTCATCATGGTTTCTATCACCATTTAATATTTAAATCTCAACTCAATGTTCTCAAAGGGATTTCACAAGAAATCAATATTTCATCATGGGTTCTGTCATCATTTATCATTTCAATCTTAATTCAGTTTTCAGTATAATATTCATCTCGGTGGAACAGGACACAAATCTCTCAACATTTCACTAACAACAATAATCACAGATGATAGGCTTTAAGACAACCAAAATAACAGGAATTAACATTCACTCGCATGGTATGAACTGACCACAATGTATAGGTACTCGTCACCTCACCTATACATTGGATTTAGCAACAAAACAAATAGCAACTAGTCACACAACACCTATTCCCTCAAGCTAAGGTTAGACACAACACTTACCTCAATTTCGCAGGACACTCACTGCTCAATTACCACTTTTCCTTTTAAGTTCACCTCCAACACAATCGAATATAATCATAATTAGTTTAATATCATTAATTAATGCTAAAGGAACCATCTTTACTGAAAAATTATGGTTTTTCTAAGTTTTCTTAAAAAGAAGAAGGTTAAACCCCGACCCCGGGCCCACTTGGTTCAAACTCGGGGTTCAAACCAGATTACGTTTACCTATTCACCCCCAGGCCCGAATATGCAATTAGTTTCGAAATCCGACCTCAATTCGAGGTAAAGATTCGATTCTTACAAAATTCCCTAATTCTACCCAAACCCTCAATTTTTACCATGAAAATTCTTGATTTTTGATTTAAAAGTAATGAAAAATATTGGGTAATTGAAAGAGTAGAGTTTAGAATTGATTACCTACACTTTGGGATGAACTTTGGTGAAGAAAATAGTCCTTCGGGCTTGGTAGTTCGAAAAATAGTGAAAGAAAGGATTCTGTCTGTGTTTAAAAGCTAATTTATATAGATGGGCAGGCCTTCTACGCGACCGCATGAGCCTGCCCGCGTTCGCATAGCTTCGCCAAACGGGACCTTCGCATTCGTTGCCCTAAGGTCGCGTTCTCATAGAGGAAACGAAGGCTCCTCCCCCAGGCCCAATTTACCCTCTGCATTCTCTTAGCCCAACACGCGTTCGCGAAGCTTTAACTGTTTGTGCTTCGCGTTTGCTTTGAGGGTCTACGCGTTCGCATAGCACAAAAATGACCCCAATTGATTTTACTCTACGCGTTCGCGAGTGACTCCACGCGAATGCAATGCACAAAATACCTGAGCACTTGTAACAACAAAAACCAGCAACTTTTCTAAGTGTAAAACTGCCTATCCGAAACTCACCCGAGCCCTCGGGGCTCTAAATCAAACATGCACGCAAGTCTAAAAATATCATACGGACTTAATCGTGCAATCAAATCATGAAAATAACATGTAAAACTATGAATTAAACCTCAAACTCATCATTTTTCTCAAGAACACTTAAAGTTTACTATTTCTCAACCAGACGTCCGAATCACGTCAAATAAATTTCGTTTCTCACCAAATTTCACAAATAGCATTTAAATACTATAAAGAATCTGTATGGGCTCTGGAGCCGAAATACGGGCCCGATACCCATGGTTTCAAGCATTAATTCTTTTCTTTATTTCATTAATAATTCATCAAAATAATTTCTTTCAAAAATTAATTTCTAAGGCTTAGGACATCAGAATTCAATTCCGGGCAAGTCTCATATTTTACTGCGGACTTTCTGGGATCGTCGGAACACAGATCCGGGTCCATTTACTCAAAATGTTTGCTCAAATCAACTAAAATCAAACTTTAAATTCTAAAAATTAATATTTCTTATATTTTCACATAAAAGCTTTCCGGTTTCACGCCCGGACTGCGCACACAAATCGATGTAGTTAAAATTAATCTTTTTATGGCTTATAAGCCTAGAATGGCGTCTTCATTCGTAAAATGACCCCTTGTGTCATCACATAATCGGCCTCTTCTTGATACGTGCCGAGATTTCCGCCGCGATCCTCGCTCGATTACGAATATTTTGGCTTTTCGTTATTTGGCTCGGTAAGCTTCCCTCGGTGTCGCTCGATCTCTATCTTGCTAGGTCTCGATCTTGGCCGATCTCGATATTGATCGGTCTCTGGGTCACGAGCTCGACAATCTAACTTCGCACGATGGTTCGATATAACACGAGGTTGAACCTTGGCCTATCATGTTCCAGTTTCGATTAGTCATACAAAAGGCAAACTCGGTTTTGATCGTATACATTAACAAAAAAATTTGTTAAAATAAACGAGATGTGGAAAAAAAGTTTTAACATAAAAGAAATGAACGAATTTCGAGAATTTGTTGAACTTTCAGATTTCAAAAACTTGCATTTTCTCTACGTGATCTCTTTTACATTCAAGAAGGGCTTAAAGCCAAAACAAAAAAGAAAGGCATTAACTGATGAGTATCCATAATTCAGCTCCTAAGAATTATGGATTTCAAATTTATTAGAAGTAAATATGTAAAATATCTTTTATTTTAACTTTGGTTAAGATCTTCTATCAAGTAATTAAATTTAGACTACTGATATAAAGATAAGACGTGTTATCCGTCCAAATAAGAACTTCGAGTTGGATGCCAAAATTAGAAGCCTAATTACCAGTGTTAGAGGCATGCATGTGCATTCATGCAAACTCTTAGTTAAGATTAGGATAGAGTTATTGACTTTTAGTGAGTAGTGATGAGAGCTGACATATGTATAAATAGAATTCATTATTTGGAATCATGTGGTATGAAATTAATGCACCCCTTCATTAATGCACCCCTGCTTTGTTGCATTGGTTTTGATTTTTTCGTACGAGATTCTAAGAATTTGTATTTCCGGTTCTTTACTGTTTTTTGAGGATGAGTTGTTGTTGACTTAGCGCCTTGCCATCATTTCCTGAGTTCTTTTTCCTAATACTATTATTCTGGTGAATTGATTCTCTAGGTGAATTTACTACGTTGAGTCATTGCCTTATGTCATGCTGAGTTGTTAGTAATATAGTGGATTTAGATAAATAAAAGAATTGATATCATGCTGCTTTGTGTGACTTTTAAGTTAAAACCCGTCATTTATTTCGATACTTACCATTTTTACTAGCTATGATATTTTACTTCAATTGATTTGTCAACTTAATCTCCTTGACTTATCTGGGGTTTTTATTTTACTTAAAAAGGAATTGTCATTATATTGTAATTCAATAAATTCTATATTAAATTTAGTAGTTTATCCGGTGTTATACTTATTGAAAGAGGTTATTTTCATTAACCAAATAATTTTCAAAATAAGCTCATTTTTCTCATTGCATTCCTACTTGGTTTAGAAGACGCAGTTTTACTTTTCGGCATGTATACATAAAGTCTTTCGAACATCCTAGTTAATATTTGTCACGGATATTATGTACTGAGTAAAATGTGGAAATTTCCGTATAATGTATTTATTTTCATTGTTTCTTCTATTCCGGAACAAGGATGTGTTCATTATGTAAAGCTTCTCCTAGAAAGGCTTATGATTTGTACTACCGATTTTTGAAAAATTATAAATTTTATAGAGGATTCCTTTTCTAAAGTTGTCATATGTTACTTATTATTGTATTCGGTAAATGTTAAGCTTACCTTGTGTCACGACCCGAATTCCCAATCCACGGGATCGTGATGGCACCTAACACAATACTTGCTAGGCAAGCCAATATTAGAAGTTCACTAACCATTTCATTTAAAAAAATGTACTTAACATAATAAAACAATTTAAAATAAATAGGAAATCTGATAATTCCCAATAAGTGACTTCATGAATTATGTTTGAATTAATAATACAAACCACGAACTATTACTAAAATGTATAGCTACACAGGGTCTGGTGTCACAATTCACGAACTACTAAAGAGTACTACAATTAAATGGGTTGAAAGAAATATGTCTCTGTTTTGAATGAAATAAAACAATATCTAAAAATAAATAAGGGAAGACTCCAGGAATCTGCGGACGCCGAACGATCTACCTCGTGTCTCCGCGTAAAAACTCAACTATGCTCAAAGAATCAGCTTTGACCAGTACCTGGATCTGCACAATAAGTGCAAAGTATAATATCAGTACAACCGACCCCATGTGCTGAGTAAGTACGGAGCCTAACCTCGGCGAAGTAGTGACGAGGCTAGGACAGGACACCACATAAAACCTGGACATGTATAAACATACTAGAAGCAACAATAGCAATTAAATAGTTAACATTATATCCAATAATGGGAAGGGACCATGCTATGGGGAATTCAACATAAGGACTGAGAAAAACAACAAGACAATAATAAACAGTAATCAACAATAATTTAAAGCAATAAGAATAGAAAAGGAACTCGCACGACACCACCCGTCGTGCTGTTACTCTCATCCTCCCCATATAATAAATAAGCATACACGACATCACCCTTCGTGCTTTTACTCTCACAATGTATTTCATTCGGGCACGACATCACCCTTCGTGCTTTTACTCTCATAATGTATTTCATTCAGGCACGACATCACCCTTCGTGATTTACACTCTTTCTCACAATAGAATACATTTGGATCATGCACGACATCACCCTTCGTGCTTTACACTCCTCCTTACCAATCGCAGAATCATTAACAACATACAAAGAGGAATTTCACAGGAAATCGATATTTCATCATAGTTTCTATTTTCATTTATCATTTCAATCTCAATTCAATATTTACAACATTATCCATCATGGTGGAATCGGGTACCAAACTTCCAATATTTCAACAATAACGATAATCACAAGTAATAGGCTTTACAAGTACCCAAAATAACAAGAATTTACTTTCACTCGCATGTTATGACCTGACCACAATGTATAGGTACTCGTCACCTCACCTATACATTGGATTTAGTAACAAAACAGGTAACAAGTAGTCACACAATACCTATTCCCTCAAGCTAATGTTAGACACAACACTTACCTCGAATTCACAGGCCACTCACTGCTCAAGCAATGCTTTTCCTTTAGAGTTGGGATCCTACTCACTCGAATCTAATCACACTTGGGCTCAATATCGTTAATTATTGCCAAAGGTATTAACTTTAATGAAAAACTATGCTTTTCCTATGCTTTTTTTAATCAAAATATGAAAATTGACCCTGGGCCCGCTTGGTCTAGACTCAAGGTTCGGACCAAAATCCGTTTACCCATTCTCCCCCGAGCCCGAATATACAATTGGTTTTGGAATCCGACCTCAATTCGAGGTCTAAATCCCCAAATTTTGAAATTCCTAAGTTCTAACCAAAACCCCAATTTTTACCATGAAAACTCTAGATTTTTTGGTTGAAATCTTGTTCAGAGTTGTTAAGGAATGAAAGGAATTAGTTAGGGATCACTTACCAATGATTTGGAGAAGTTTGGGTCTTTGGAAAATTGCCTATGGAGGTTTAGGGTTTGAGAGAACTGAAAAATGGGTGAAAATCCCGTCAAAAATTTGTTTTAATAGGTTGCGGGTATCGCAATTGCGACCAGGGGTTCGCAATTGCGATGAAAATGTTAGCAGTCATGTCACAAATGCTATGAGAATGTCGCATTTGCGACATATTAGGAGTTCGTATTTGCGGCAAGAAATCTCGCATTTGCGAGATCTGAGGCTGGCCAAGGACTTCACATTTGCAAAGACTGATCTCGCAATTGCGAGATCAGAGGCCTGCCAACACCAGACATCAGCTGTGCGGAATTTTCTATGTCTAAACATTCCGTAGCCTACCCAAAACTCACTCGAGCCCCGGGGCTCCAAACCAAACATGCACGCAAGTCTAAAAAATCATACGGACTTGCTCGTGCGATCAAATCATCAAAATAACATCAAAACTACAAATTTAAGTCAAAACTCAAGATTTTCTCAAGAACACTCAAACTTTTCTAACTTTTCAATCGGACTTCCAAATCACGTCAAATCAATTCCGATACTCATCAAACTTCACAGATAAGACTTAAATATCATAAGAATCTTGTTCTGCGCTCTGAAATCAAAATACGGGCCCGACACCAACAATTTCACCTATTATTTCATTTCTTTTATTTCCTGTAATAACCAACACAACAATTTTCTTCAAAAATTATTTTCTAAGGCTAGAAACCTCGAAATTCAATTCCGGGCATATGCCCAATTCTCATATTTCACTGCGGACCTCTCGGGATCGACGGAACATAGAGCCGGGTTCGTTTACTCAAAATATTGACAAAAGTCAACTAAAACCAAATTTTTAACTCTAAAAATTACTGTTTCTCATATTTTCACATAAAAGCTTTCAAGATTCATGCCGACTATGAACGCAAATCGAGGTAATTAAAAATAGTAATTTCAAGGCTAATGAGCATGGAATGGAGTCTTAATTCATAAGATGACCATTTTGGATCATCACAATCTCCACCTCTAAAACAAACGTTCGTCCTCAAACGGACATAGAAAATTACCTGAACTGGCAAACAAGTGAGAATATATACTCTGCATGTCCGACTCGGACTTCCAAGTAGCAGCCTCAACAGGCTGAGCTTTCCACTGAACTGGAATTGAAGGATAACTCTTTGACCTTAACTGACAGACCTGCCGGTCTAAAATGGCTACCGACTCCTCTTCATAAGTCAAATCTTTGTCCAATTGGACAGAACTGAAATCTAACACCTGAGATGTGGCACGAGCAAGTGGAATCAACCTCTCCTGAGCTCCCAAAGTGCAGGGGTAGTAACTGGCGTCTCAAGTGCCTGCTCTCTAACTGGAGCTACATGTGGCTCCTCTGTAACAGCTCGGGTTGCACCACGTGCCGGTCGTCTGACTATTGGTTTTCCTCTGATGTCTCCAATCCAGCCATAATAGAATAGGTAGGCGAAACATTCAATAGCAGTCTATTCTCACCTATCGATAGATAGTAGGTTATTTCCAAGCTCAAACCATTTGAAACAAAATTGCTACTTTTTTCTTGTTATTGATAAAATGGTATTCTCTTCCCCTGTCAAATAAAGTAGAGGGGGAGAACTGGAGAGAGAAGGAAAAAGAGCAAAAGATTGACAAGTCTAATGGGGGGAGAATAGGTGACACCGAAGGGCTTCCTCTATCTTAAGCTCCGTTTGGAATTGGGTCTCAATTATTGCCTCATAAATATCTTCGGGCAAGGGACGCTTGATAGTATTTATGATAAGACGATCATTGAGCTCCCGACACCTCTGTCTGTCCTCTTGTAATGGATGATAAACCTTAGCAATAGGCGTTGCGGGTTCACCAGGGTTGGGAGAGTCCGGGGCCAGTTGGTTGAGACTGGCTTCGGAATTACCAGGGGTACTACTTCCAAATAAATCAGCCCACCTGAAGCCCCTTCCTCCAGCGCTCTCACCTGATCCTGATCCTGAGCCAGAGGCCCCCGAAGGAGCCATCATCATCTTATTTTCCAGATCAAGACCCACAAAACCATTGCAAGTAGGAAACCTCCGGAATACCACCCGAACCGACTAACAACCAAGTGAACAAGATTTGTTGGTATAAGTGCCCCAATAAGATATCAAAATTTATACAAAAAGTTTGTATTAATAGAGAAGCGAAACCAAGAACACCAAAAAAAATGAGAAAGGAAAAGACCCTCTAGCCCCGGCCTCTCGCGGCTCTAGCAGTGGGCGCTGGTGTCTGATAATTAGATCCAACTGTGCGTGTCCTAACCATCTGTGAGAGAATAGAAAGACAGAGATTTAGAATTTTGAAGTCAACAAATTTGCACGATAAGTAATCAAACAAGTGAAACTTTTCCTAATTGTTCCGTAGCCTCCCGAAGATAAGCACAGACGTCTTCGTACCGATCTGCGGGACTCTACTAAACTTACTTGTGACTTACAACACCTATGAACCTAGAGCTTTAATACCAACTTGTCACTACTCCAATTTTTCTCCGTAGGATGTCGTCATGGCACCTAGTCCCTAAGACTTGGTTAGGCTAACATTCATGCAGAAATAACTGAAATGATAATTAAAGTCTCAAAACTCAGCAACTAATCATATACAACTCCCAAGACCCTGCAAATAGAAGTCACAAGCTCTAAATAGTAGTACTACATAAGTCTATATATCACTGTCTATAAAAGTATAAGGAAAAAAGAGCAGTCTACGTAGAGGAGGGACTCCAAGGCCTGCGGATGCCGGCAGGTATACCTTGAAGTCTCCGTAGATGAGCTCTCACTAATACCTGGGCTGGTAGGAGGTACCTGGATCTTCATAAAAAGATGTGCAGAAGCGTAGCATGAGTACACCACAACGGTACCCAGTAAGTTCCAAGCCTAACCTAGGTAGAGTAGTGACGAGGTCAGGTCAAGGCCCTACTGAAATAAATAAGAAAAACTGTACAAGTGTATGGCAGTGTAATACTGATAGTAATGAAATTTATACAACAAATAACATACCAAGGTTAGCTACATAGAACTAAAGAAAATAATACAACACGGAGAAAACAAGAAATGATATGCAAAGAAAACAAAACAACCAAAGACAAGTGCAACAATAAAGAAATGCCAATAAGAGTCACTACCGAGGTACCACCTCGTAGTCTCAAATCACAAGAATAATTCACAATCTTTCCTTATATCACTACGGGAGCCTTGAACTTAGTTTTGAAAATCATCTTCCCGAAATAACATCCCGTGTTTTAGCCTATCTTATCACACCGCATGACTTCTAGTAGTTCCCCTACTAGCAATGCGTATCAAGCCAATCTTATCTTACTGCATGTATTTCAAACCCAAAACCTTATACCACTGCATGCGTATCAATATCAAAACATATCACAAATAGCACCTCACTTGTCAATAACACAACTTGCCAAGGAAAATGAGCAATAACAGTGTCTCCACAACAAAGAGTCGATGGCTCAACCACAATGTACATAAGAGTCTCTATAATAACAACCGGAAGCGAATAACTTGACAGAATAATATTTCACAAATTAACACTTTGCCTCAACGTGATTCATAGCCTTTATAACTCAATACCGATTTCATCAACAAAATATGTCAAGAATAACAACTTCAAATAAAGAATTCACAGTTAAATATTAAATAAGGGATAGAGGGAACAACAACAACTTCAACTAAAAATGTAGGGTAATTAACAAGTAAAAGATAAGACAAGTAGAGCATGTGAAGATAGACTAGAAATGATGACTATATCATATTAAGGTAACTCAATTAAGGCATGAAAGGAATTTACATAGCTAAAATCGGTAAATTTCCACATTTTAGCCCGTGAACACACTCGTCACCTTGCGTACACGGCTTTCACACATTATAGTTATCGCATACAATACCAATCCTAAGGGGTAATTTCCCCATACAAAGTTAGGCAAGACACTTACCTCAAAACACGCTACTCAATCCACTAGTAGGTCGTTCCCTCGATTATCCAACTCCGAACGACTCGAATCTAGTCAAAACAACTTCATATTATATACTATAGGAAACTATTTCGAATAATAAAATTACGATATTTGCAAGGAAATAAAAGTCAACTCAAAAAGTCATCACAGTTCCGCGTCTCGGAACCCGACCAAAATTACAAAATCCAAATACTCATTTGATAACGAGTCCAACCATACAAGAATTACTCAAATCCAACCTCAAATCGCCTTTCAAATCCTCAAATTTTAGCCTTAGAAGTTTCACAAATTTTTCTCAAATTTCCAACTCCAAAACACTAATTAAATGATGAGAACAACAATAGATTTGAGTAATTTAACCAAAATCGAGTTAGGATTTCTTACCCCAATATTTTCCTTGAAAATCTCCCAAAATATCGCCACAAACCGAGCTCTCTAGGTCCAAAAATGAATTATGAAATCAAACCCTCGACTTAGGCCTTTTCTGCCTAGGGAATTCGCACATGCGAACCCACAACCGCACCTATCGCAGGTGCGGCTCTCACTTAGCCAGGAAACCTCCGCTTCTGCGGACCAAAATGGGCATCTGCGCTCACGCTCATGCGTAAGGGGCTCCGCTTCTGCGACCCCAAGCTTGACTAGCCTTTCCGCATCTGCGCCTCCTCAATCGCCCATGCGAGTCCGCTTCTGCGGAACTCTATCCGCATCTGCGGACCCAGCTGGACAACGCACACCTCGCTTCTGCGATTAACCCCTTGCATTTACGAGTCCGAACCTGCGACCAATAGTGCGCAGGTGCGATTGTATCAGATACAACCCAACTTCAGCAATTGCAAAAGTCCAAAATTCTTCCGGATTCAATCCGTTTCACACCCGCGGCCTTCGGGACCCATCCGAATATACCAACAATTTCTAAAACACCTAACAGACCTACTCGAGACCAAAAATTACATCAAACAACATCAATTCTACGAATTGCAACCCAATTAAAGCCTATGAAACTATGAACTTCAGAATTCCAAAACAAATAATGCTGATTCATACCAAAACAAAATGATCGGCCGGATCGTTACACAAATACAGGTGATTTCATATAATTAGTGAGAATGTCTTACCATAGTCATCCCCTTCCTATAGCGTATACCTCTTAGCAACATATTGAGCCTTTTATTTCTCAATTATGCCATAAAACATATGCTTAACTTTGAGAACCATTTGGTTCTAATAGTTCTGTGTTATTTTAAAAGATCAGCTGGTTTTTAAACTTGGTTGTTTTTTTTAGACTCCATTTACTTTTTATTTTATTTATCCTTTGAAGGGTAGGGAAGAACCTTTTTAAAATTTGTATTTTTATATTTAAGAACACCATGAGACGTAATCTTTTATTGTTCCCGTTTGAACTAATTTCGCTCTTCCTCGGATCAGAACTATTCAACTTGCTCCCACTTGAAATAAGAGAGAATATGTATGCTCTCACTTGTAGCACCATAAACATGTAATCTTTTCAGGTTTAGAGTATTTCACATAGACAACCTTATTTCTCGCTAACATAATTTTTCATGCGCACGTCTCAAAGTTTCAATATACTTTTGGTTGGTTTTTCTATTAGTACATAACTCATACGGTTTAGGCATAACTAATTTTATTCACACATGGTTATGAACATGGGCATCAATCTATACTTCATCTCCTCAATAGGAATAGGCAAGTTCACTTGAGCCATTTCGAGGAGCTTCTATTTCCTTTTCACAAAAGTTTTATTGTGAATTTTGAAATAGTCAATTGATCAATAATTCTACTTCATCATAAAAAGTTCGTTTAATTAGGCCAGAACGCTTTCATGGCCTTGAGTAGTTCGCAGTACTTTTATTAATTTGTCTAATTGATTTTCAAACTTGTTCACATGCTTCGCAAAGTAACTTGTTGCCTTAGATTCATGTCACATCAAATAGACATAATCGAAATAAATAGTATTATCAATTAATGTGATGAGATTAGAAGCTATGTACCTTACTTTCATATTCATACAACCATAGACGTCCAAATGAATCAATTACGATGAAAATTCACTTATGGTTTTATTTTCAATTCTATTAGGATTATATTCACAAATGCACATATTATGTGGTTTTTGCCTTCTAACTCAACTATCCATAAAGGACTATTTTCAGAAATATAGATAAAATATAGCTAGCAACACATGGAAAATTTTATTTTGTGTCTGACACTAGTGGTATGATGCATCTTTTTTGTCTCACAGTTTTGTGGACCTAGATTTTTGTGAACCCAAGAGTGTAAGATTGGGGTCCATAAATTTGTAAGACAAAAAGAAGCCTCATACAACTAATGTCACTTGTATGAGACACACAATAAAACTTGTCGCAACACATATATAAGAAATACGAAGTACCTTTTTAGACTCATTGTGAGGTGCTTTCTTAGGCTTAATGCATAAATAATTCATTGAGTTAGAAGTTGTAGTCAGTGAACTTTCGTTCCTTCTTTGGCAGCGAATTTTTATTTTTTATTTTTTTTATTTTTTAAACTTTAGGTGTTGCCTCACGTCATCAAAATACTATTATGCTTATTATGAATTAGTTGCATATGCTGGGTGATTTTGGGATCTTTTGTTTGCTCCGCAAGGTAGTCAGAGCCAGCCAGTTTTTCATTAAACAGGCGCCTAGAGGACGGGCCAGACGCAGCAGAGCGACGACCGGGGCTCCTAATTTTGAGGCAGGAAATAGATAATCGCCGGAAATTCTTGCTCATTATGACCCTAATTTTGGTAACAGTGGTTCCATCATATTTAGCTTCAAAATCATCCCGTAGATCCTAGCAATCATTTGAATATGGAATTTACTATGACATCAGCGGCTGCTCAACAACGTAATACAAGTTTAGGAAATTCTAATTTTCAAGCATTATAGACTTCACGATCTCGCCAATATTGGATTTTATTGTCCTTATTCATGACATTATTCACAATCTTAAGAAAAAAATTATTCTTCCAGCACATATTAAAGTTTAATGCTCTAAATTTTATGATTGTTACCAGTGAGCTTTTCACTTTTAATAAGCTCTACAATAATATTTTCGAAAGTAGTAGACATGATATTTGTGGAACACAAAAGTTCTATAAATTTATCAAACACAAGGTTTCACACTCAGAATAAAAGCACCAATATTTATTAATTTTATATATATATAAATGTAACATTAGCAAATTGACAGGACTAATGAATAAAAACATAAATCTTAGATTCGAAAGTTCATTACGTTTCCAATCATCATCTAAGGATAGATATTAAATGAAAAATAATCATATGAACTCAATATAAGTGACCAAATAAAAATATTTTAACAAACATTTTTATTTTTTAATTAAACAAGTGATATATTGTGATGATTCGATAGGTCGTTTTGAGTAGTAGCCCTTAATTTATATTTTTGAGACCTCTATAAGCTTCGTTTGATATTTCTTGGTTTGCGTGTGTGGTCCGTGTCACTTTTTGAAAAGCTTTTATGAGAAAAATTGAACAAAATATGATTTTATTTTTAAAAACAACTTGAGTTGACTACAGTCAATATTTTATGCCCCGGATCGATGTTTTGACGATTTTTGTAGGTCCATATTGTAATTTTGGACCTGGGCGTATGTCCGAAATTGAAATCGGAGGTCCCTAGGTTGATATGGCTCATTTTATCGAAAGCTAGTAATTTGAAAGTTTGAAAATTTCCTAGGTTTGAATGTAGGTTGACTTCATGGCTATCAGATAGAATGCGGAAAGTACATCTCCATTCCTACATGTCAATATGTAAGTGAAATCATGAATGTCACCAAAATCGGGTAGCATGAGAAAATGCATCTCTATGCATGTATCTCAAGTAGGCATGTCAAGTGAAATGCACCTCAGTTATGAACTCATGTATTCACACTCTCAGAGTACTCAATCTCAATGTCTCGTATTATCACTCATCATGCAAAATACTTAGCACTCTCTGTCACTTAGTATTATATAGTAGGGCTGTTCAATTGGATCGGATATCCAAAATCCGAACTGATCTGTTTAATTTTGGATTTCGGATTGGATCAGATTTCAGATTGTGTTTATTAAAATTTTGAATTTCGGATCGGATTCGGATTGGTATAATTTTAATACGATCCGATCCGATCTGATCCGAAATCCGAAATTATTAGGGCATATATAAATACTAAACTTTCATTTTGGATAATAAGTACTTCCTTTATATTTTTCGCCAAGTTATTACCTTTACAATTGATGGATTTAGCTATATTGGCACCATAGTACTCTCATAATTGCAGAAATATGAATTTTTCTTAATGTATTGCCTCTTTTACAAAGAAAATATAGTGCAACTTTGAGGTATAATAATCCGATCCGAAATCTGAAAATCCGATTCGATCCAATCTTTAAAATCCGATCCGATATTAATTCAGATCGGATTTGGATTGCATTTTTTAGAATCTGAAATCCGATCCGAAATGTGCTAAATCTGATCCGATTTGATCTATGCACACCCCTACTATACATGGCAGATCCATCCCAAACATAAATAAATCCAAGGCAGATCCAGCCGAATGCAAATATATCAGATCCAGCCCAAAAATCAATATCAACTGTGCAATTGTGGATGTGCAGAACCCGAAGGGGCCGATCCAACCTAAGCGCTATAATAAGCCAAATTCTAGCATGAATCAATAAAGCATGTTGCAGCGTACAACCTGATCCTATAAATATCACTCACAACAGGCCCTTGGCCTCACTCAATCATCAATCGCTCCAGTCTCTCGGGCTCACAACACTCATGCTAAGCAACCTTATTCATTGATATGAGATGTAACAATATACGATAACAGATACTGAGATATGATATGTAATTATGAATGTGACTGAGTACATAATTGCAATTAAGCAAATAAGTCAACAGTAAAGAACGACCACTATGGATCCCAATAGTACCAGCATATAGCCTAAACATGATTTCTAGGCTAAATTAGAGCTCAGGTGCTCTAACACATAGAGTACTGTAAAAATGTCTAGATAATATAAGCTACACAGTTATATGGAATCGACTAAATCACAATTCACACGGTGCACGCTCACACGCCGGCACCTCAATATCAATTACATAACACATAATTCGGGGTTTCATATTCTCATCACCAAATATATAAGTGTTAGTTACCTCGAAAAAACTAAATCCAATACCGAGCAAGCCAAACTATACTCCAAAACTGCCATCCCGCGCGTACCAACTTCCGAACGGCTCGATACTAACCAAAAGAAACTCAAGAACATCAAATAATGCCTAATGAAACAATTCCAAATGATAAAGGTCAAATATTTAATCAAAACCCCCAAGTCAGCCAAAAAGTCAAACCTAGGCTCGCGCCTAGGAAACTAACAAAACTCACTAAATCTAACAACGCATTCAATTACGAGTTCCATACAAATTTCATTCATATCCGACTCCTAATCGATGTTCAAAACTCGAAAATTCACTCTATGAAACCTTAGGCAAAAACCCCCAATTTCTCTTTTGAAATGTTCAACCAAATGCCAAAACTGAAGATAGATTCATGAAATAAAATCAAAATCAAGTAGAGAACACTTACCCCAATCCATGTGGTGAAGATCGCTTAGAAAATTACTGCAATCCGAGTTCCATAGCTCCAAATATGCTACAATGGCTGAAACCTCCGAAATAGAATACTTTATAATCACTGGATGAATTAATGAATCACGATCGCGAAAATACCATCGTGATCGCAAAGAATAAAAATGCATTGCCCAGAATTACCCTCTGTTGTTGCGCAGCAACCTTCTCTAACGCGAAGAACAATCATCACTGCCTCCCAACAAATACCCTACGCGATCACATAAGTATCCATGCAAACGTGATGGCTATATGCATCTGAACTGTGAGATTGCAACATAATCAATGCGAACACGAATAAGAACCCATCCTCTGCCGAGCTCAGCCCAAATCACTACGAGAACACGTGCACACTAGCGCGAACGCGATGCACAATCTGCAGCAACTTATGGGAACGTGTCTGAGGACCCGCGAACGTAATGAAAAAAACTTCCCTAGTGATCAAACAACTCTACACAAAGCGGTTAGATATACGTGATCGCGAACAAGGGAACCAGATGCTCAGCAGAACTAAGAATGCCAAAATGAAGGAAAATGATTCAAATTTGATATGAAACACGCCCGAGCCCCTCGGGACCACGTCCGAACATTCCCATAAGTCCCATAACCTAACATGGACCTACTCGAGGCCTCAAATCACTTATAACAACATCGAAACGTTGAATTGCACCTCAAATCAAGCTTAAATAAACTTTGAACTTTCAACTTCCAAAACTCGCGCTGAAACATATCAAATCAACCCGGAATGAAGTCAAATTTTGCACATAAGTCCCAATTGACATAATGAAGCTATTACGATTCCCGGAACCACAATCTGAATTCGATTTTATCAAAGTCAACTCTCGGTCAAACTTATGAACTTTCCAAACCTTCAAATTTCCTACTTCCTCCAATTAGCGCCGAAACTTTCTAGAAATATCCAAATGCAAATCCGGGCATACGCCCGAGTCCAAAATATCCTCCGGACCTAACGGAAACTTCAACACTCCGAACTGATGTCAAATACTAAAAAGTCAAACTTGGTCAACTTTTTCAACTTAAAGCTTCAATCATGAAATTATTCTTCCAAATCACTTCCGATTAACCTGAAAGCCAAAATTGACGATTCACACAAGTCATAATACATCATACGGAGATACTCATGTCCTTAAACTACCGTGCGAAGTGCTAATTCTCAAAACGACCGGTCGGGTCGTTACATTCTCCCTCACTTAAATACACATTCGTCCTCAAACGTGCCTAGAGTCGTTCCAAAGCCATCAAATTGTCGTGTAACCTTACCATACATATACCCGGGGGTGATCCTACATCACCCTTATTCATATAAGCCCGACGATACAACCAAATTGAAGATCCTTAATTCAACCTTAGCCCGTAAACCTTGGGACCCAATTTCCATCATTCGAAATTTCCTATAAGAACCGAATCTTGCATCTACACACTGTATAAGTCTGAACAAGCTTCATCAAGCCATAACCATAAACCAAGACACAATCACATGATATACCACATAACTCAAATACTCATAGCAATAACTTCCGATCACAATAGCTGCTCGTTAACCAACTCGACACCGGTAACAAACCTCATATCAACTAAAATCTTGTTCTGAACCTCTGTACACTTCCAATGATGAAAGAAAAATGCAAAAACTCTTAACCTCTTATCAGATCAACAAGTCATGGAGCTCTCTCTCGTTTGACAAGAACCAAAGCAAAATCCTAAGCCAACTTCCGATAATATTCTTCCAAACATACCGTAATCAAATCGGATAGTACCCATTCTAGGTCCAATGACCCCATCTCATCAAATACATCCACTCTACTGACATGCCACACCAATACAACCTAAACCCACACACCGTGCAATCCATGCTCCAATAAGCAACAATTCAAATGCACTCAAAAATGGAAAAATGACTCAAATGAAAGAACAGTCCCGCAAGCTCAACAAGTACCACCACAACGCAATGCTAAGAACCCATCACACACAATAGAACCAAAACACACGAATCTATCACAAATGATCATATCCTATCATAACCCAGCTGCAATACGTGACCCCATCCAAACACTGGTCCATATGAAATGCCTCAAGTCACAAGGCTCAAAGTTAACAACCACGCGCAATTTGACGTCTAGTACCAAAAGTGCATGACCATAACATCGGAGAAGCAAATAACCAACGAATCACAACCCCTCATAGAATATAAGGGTAACTCATAGAACATCAGAATATGAATAAACTCAATTCTAACCGAATGACATCCTTTCATCAATAAGATGCTGAGTCAACAAATCCGATCTCGTGTAGAATACACATCCTCATTAGGCCTACCAATGGGCCCCCAAATCAACTCCCCCCTCCCAAATGAATAAGTGGACCTCCAAAAGTCCACAACGACCTAACAATAGCATGTACTACCATCTAGCTAACTTTGGCCACATCTTCACAATCCCCAACCCCCAAAAAATCTGCTTTTGAGAACTCCTAATCTCCAAATCCATAGAACACATGAATAACCATAGCCAATCCCAAATCTGCAACTCGAGTGACTAACACATCTCTCATACATAATCATCCTTACGAGAAATACTTCTATAATTCTTCCATGCCACATAGAAAAATCTGAAATCAGCAGTCAATCAACTAGGTGAGTACCGTAATACCAATGAAGCATCCTTAAGTCAAAATACAGTGCGCCTTCTGAAATGTGCACCCTTCTCAGGAAATACCAAGTAGTAATAGCATACATCTAGTCATCTGAAATTGTCCATGTTATCTAAGAATTCGTGACCTTCCCTTCAAAAATGAATCTGACCTAGCACATGCAATTCTCTATCCCACACGACACACCGCGTCTATCATGCCATTATATGAAATGCACGAAAAATCTCATAATAAACTCAAAGTCACAAGAAGAATACATACCCGGTCAGTCAGAAACCATCCATTTTTTTTATCCCATCCAGGAGAAAATCACAATACTCAACATGCTCCTCACGACGGTAGGAAATATCCACCTCAAACTATGGTAGAACCATCGAGAACACCTCGAAGGCCATTCGCACATAACAATTCCATCAGAACTGAATCTCTCCAACTCAACCAAGACACGTAGGTCACCAAAACCCAAGAGCATTGCCACAAAATACCTGTAGAAGAGACCAAGAGTATTCCCATTTTAAAACTCAAAATACCACATCTGTGATACCCTCTATGAAGAGACCCAATGTGAACCTAAAAATGTCTCTTTTTCCATCCTAATACCGAAATGTAGAACCTATGGTGATACAGGAATACCGTATGTCATGCCCCGACCTTAGGGAGACGACCGACGCTCAACAGGGTTACCCTGGTCGAGCAAGCCTGCACAATGCCGTCTACCCAACTCACCCATGAATAAGGAGAATACTACATTTCATTAATTAGACAGTAAGAGGTCATGTGAACAACACCAGTTCATTTCTATTAGTTGCAATATTAACAACTCTCAAAAACAATACACTATACATTCGTAGTTAAAGTGGAACAGATGATGCAATTGCAACAAGTGCAGTTCAACTTTCCCAAAACTAGATACAACCCACACTATGTCTACGGAGCCTCTAACAGAACCAAAAGAGTGCTAAGACAGTGTCGGCAACATGGCCCGGCTATACCTCAAAATGCTATGAACAAAAGAAAAGAGATACAGGATCCCGAAGTGAAGTGAGGCTCATCAAGCCAGCTGAGGAGAGGGTATGCTTCTATCACGGATCAACACCACCTACTATGGAAACACCTGCTTCCATTAAAGATGCAACGCCCCCGACAAAAGGGACGTTAGTATATATGGAATAGTACTAGTATTTAAAATTAAACACCCTCTCAATAAAACGAGTAACAATAAATGGAGAAGGAAACATGAAATCAATAAGAGACTCATATAGTAACAAAGTGTCATATTAGGGGAAGGGTAAATTTCAAGCAAGATCTATATTTTAAGTTGGAAGACCTTTAGCACCGGACAACACCGTGTTTTTAGAACGGAATCCGATCTCTGCCCGATCGGCTAAGTCGTCTCACCATGAGACATCCACTCACAATACAACCATGTGCGCGGCATGGCATCCAATCTCAGCCCGATCGGCTAAGCCGTCTCACCATGTTGTATGGGCTAGCATCACATCTTGCTAGCAATAATCTCATCCCATTCAAGGGGAAACATCTCAACACATCACTCTCATCCCATAATAGGGGAACAACCTCAACACTTCAACATGGGGATTTACCTCTCAATCACTCCTACACTGGCACGTGTAGTTTAGGGGTTAGGTTATTTTGACCTGCCTCGGTGACTAAACGATTCTCCCAAAGTATTTATTAATTAAAGGGATTTACCACTCATGTCATATTATTTTACATATCATTAATTTTATTGGCACCAATGGTCGTGACACAATATCTTTCTTGGCACGTTAGCCGCACATCATGTTTCATGCCCTTTTCTTTCACTTTGAATTATCATCATGGATAATGAAAAACAAGGCTTTTCAAATAAAGACTTTCAACACACATTTGAGTAGTTTAGGGTTTTAGGCACATGTGATTTCTTACACAATTTGACATGATAGCTTTCATTAGAATCACGTTTTAAACCATAACTTATTAGCACACAACCCATACTTAAACCACATTCTCAAGTAGTAATTCAACACAACAAGAACCTTCGGAACACATATAGAACGCATATTTATTTGGACATAAGGCTTATTCGGATTAATCAATTTATAATGAGCAACATGAGACTTACAAGGTCATTGTGGGGTTCAATTCTAAAAGAAGAGTTTAGCCAACATACATCGCCTTGAGATTTCCTTAATTCAGTACACAGTCCCGAAATCCTAGCAACTTTGATCTATTTTGAGATATAGCAAGATGGAACATAAATTAGGAAGGAGTTCATGATTCTAGCTCATTTGAGCATTTTATAAATCACTAGGTGGCCATTGTGATATCAAGGTCCTCCTATGGTGGGTTCCTCTATTTCATTACCCAAAATCTACTCATTTGATCTTAACAATCTTACCTCAACCTAGATAGCACATGCATGCATAACGAACCACTCCCACACCCCAGCAGTGTTTGGCTTCTATTTTCAGTTAAATCTCGAAATTGAAGGCTAGGGAGTAGAATCTTACCTTTTAGTTGAAGACCTTATGAGTTACCCTAGAGAAATCTTCAAGATTTGAGAAAAGATTGGTGAACAAATGACTTAGAATTCCTCTTCTCACTCTAGACAACCTTTCTCTCTCTCTAAAATATAAGTTGAACCTTCTAAAATGATCCCCAAGTTTGTTTTGTAAGAATGGGGTCGGGTTTATAAATCAAGAAAAATGTAGCCCTGACACAGATCTGCGGTCGCATTCTGCAGCTCGCAAAATGGGCCGCATAATGTCCCTTTGGAAATGGGCACTTTTTGATTCACTCTACGATCGGTCTGCGGTCCGCAGACTAATTCTGCGATCGCATAATGCACCGCAGAACTTGCCTCCGGAAATTTTCCTGTTGGATATGTGATGGGTTGTGCGGCCCGCGAAATGATTATGCAGCCTCATAATGGACCGGATATTGGTCAAAAAGTTATCTCAAGTTTCTGCTTCACTCTTCGGTAGATATGCGATCCGCAAATCAGTTATGCGATCGTAGAATGTATCGCAGAAATGCCCTGCACTTCCAAAAAAATTCTTCAACTCTCCAACACGCTGGTCAGCCTAAAAAGTCTGCGCCGCGGTGAGCTTGCTCGCCGGAAGAATCTCTACAACCATTAACACATAAGTCCACCTCGGCACCACGGAACCCCAATTTTTTGATAAAATTTTACGGGGCCTTACACCGCAAGTCCCGGCACCATTCAATGAAAACCTCATATCTCAGCCATATACAAATCCGAAAAATTCTCAGATGCCACCATTGAATCTTAAACTCTTTAGAACCTTCTCGAGAGTCACCCACTTTGGTCAATTCTCAATTGCACTGCCCAAATGGGCTTAACGACCTATGCTCAATTAGCACAACAACACCCCAAGAAGTAATCCACACCTCTAAGAAACCGAGTAATTCCTACTTCATGCAAATTACATCTTTCACGAATAACAACTCAATCATTCCATGATTCCCATATACCCATAAAGTGTAATATAACTCGTATCCAGAAATTCATTTACTCGAGTCATCCGTGATCTCAACTTTTGCCATATCTGGTTCATAAGTATGCCTCAAACTAAAACCAGTACAACACGTAATTACACAATCAAATCGTCGATAGTAGACTCCCCCACTTGGCTCAAATCCATAGGACAAGACACTCGATAACTCATAATATCCATACTCTATTACTGTCATAATCCCACCCGGAAGTTCAACTAAATCCTTCATAAGCTCATGTAACACAAACCATCTAATACCTCAAATCATCTGCAAATCTCACATTTATCCTCGTGACGGTCAGATCAACTATTTCAACTAATCCAAACTCAAATCACACAAATATAACCCACTGATAGGAAAGAAAGCCTCCACACAACAACATAAGGATCATACATCCGTAGATTACCCCGCAGATGATAACCCACCTGCTTAGCCTCAAACTGAAATCTCTCTATCCCCTTTCACATCCACAGCTACTACGCAATCATTTAATCTTTCCGAGTATGAACTCATCAACAAGACATGAAAATATACTTCTTTCCTCAATTATACAACATGAAAGACCCGTCAAAAGACCTGTCAACACACTCATAACTCAATACTATACGTCATATTAAGACAGGGATCAAGCACTCAATAGTCATATTTACATCTCAAGCAAACCCTTCTCATCACATTCAAACCATCTGAACACATCCCGCAGTCACATAATACTCGACATATAGCCATCTAACCACTCATCGAGCCACAAATTCCACTAATAGGGACACTATCAGACTTATAAGTCCAAAAGCACGTGCTCACATAATTGAAATCCCCGTGCTCAAACTACAGCCAAAACTTGGCCTCAAGTCCTATAGACTGGCCCATCTCAGCACACCGATATCATATCTCGCACCCCATCCATGGAATCACAAGCCTTCGATGCGCAACTAATATCGAGTGCTCACATGTGCATACGAGTGCGTGGAAGGAATTCAAAGATTTACGCTGCAAGCTGAATCAATGTCGCACGAAAGGGAAAGAAATATGTAAGTTTCCTAAATGCCCCCTAGCCTCTCGAAGATAGGTAAGGACGTCATCATACCGATCCGCAAGACTCTACTAGACACTTGCTCATACTTGTACAACCGATGAACCTAGAGCTCTGATACCAACTTGTCATGACTCAAAATCCAACTAGTCGTGATGACATCTAACCCAACCCGCTAGGTAAGCCAATTAACAACTATCCAATTTAATGAGATTGATTAAGAAAAGAAATGACAATACAACTAATTTTACACAAGAATTTCCCAAGGACTAGTGGTACAAATCATGAGCTTCTAAGATTTAGATTTTTACAAGACTGAATAGAAATAAATTACAACATCTGTTTGAAATGTAAATGAACAGAACTTGAATCTAATGCTACCAAGGACAAGTGATGGCAATAACCAGAGTGCAGGTACATCTTCAGATCCAGCTCCCGCCATACGCTGCAACATCAACATCCAACATCTGCACGCAAGGTGTAGAAGTGTAGTATGAATACAACCGACCCCATGTAAGCAATAAGTAACATACCTAACCTTAGGTTGAAAGTAGTGACGAGCTGGAGCAAGGGTCGGAGTCCAACACCAATGGCCAACAACAGTTCATAACAACATAGTAAAAATGGTACAAGGAAATAATTCAAAGGTGCGATGCTCAACTTGTTCACGTTACCTGGGAAAATAGGCATGTTTTTCAAAGATCTCAGTAAAACTCGGTTCTTTTCACCAAATCACCTGAAATATCAACAAATCTAAAAAACTGCCCCAAAAATCTTCCAATAATAATTAGGATGTTTTATTTTCAAATAGCATGCGGAAAGTACATCTCCATACCTACATGTTAATATGCAAGTGAAATCATGAATGTCACCAAAACCGGGAAGCATGAGAAAATGCATCTTTATGCTTGTATCTCAAGCACTAATGTAACATGCAATGCACCTCAGTTATGAACTCATGTACTCACACTCAGAGTACTCAATATCACTGTGTCGTATTCTCACTCATAATGCTAAATACTCAGCACTCTAAGTCACTTAGTACTGTACAGGGCAGATCCAGCCCAAACATAAATAAATCCAGGGTAGATCCAGCCCAATGTAAATGAATCCAGAGCAGATCCAGCCGAAAAATCAATAGAAATTGTGCCATTGTGGATGTGTAGACTCCAGAGGGGTCGATCCAGCCCAATCACTATAATAAGCCAAATTCTGGCATGAATTAATAGAGCATGTTTCGGCGTGCAGCGCGATTCCATAAATATCACTCACAACAGGCCCTCGGCCTCACTCAGTCATCAATCTCTCCAGTCTCTCAGGCTCACAACACTCATGCTAAGAAACTCTAATCAGTGATACGTGATGTGACAATAAACGATAATAATGACTGAGATATGATATGTAATGATGAATGCAACTGAGTACATAGATGTAATTAAGAAAATAACTCAACAACAAAGAACGACCATTGTAGGTCCCAATAGTACCAACAAATATCCTAAACATGATTTCTAGCCTAAATTACAGCTCATGTGCTCTAACACATAGAGTATAGTAAAAATGTTCAGATAAGATAGCTACACAGTTCCATGAAATTGACTTAATCAAAATACACATGGTACATGAACACACGCCCGTCACCTTGCATGCGCGTCACCTCAACATCAATTACATAGCACGTAATTCTAGGTTTCATACCCTCAGCACCAAGTTTAGAAGTGTTACTTACCTCGAACAAGTCAAATCCAATACCGAGCAAGCCAAACGATACTCCAAAAATGTCATCCCGCACGTAATGACCTCTAAACGGCTCGACACTAGCTAAAACCAACTCGAAAACATCAAATAATGCCTAATGAAACAATTACAAATAATAAAGTTCGAATCTTAAATCAAAACCTCAAAGTCAACCAAAAAGTCAAACCCGGGCTCGCGCCTCAAAACCCGACAAAACTCATAAAATCCAACAACCTATTCAATTATGAGTTCAACCATACAAGTTTCATTCAAATCCAACTACAAATCAATGTTCAAAACTCAAAAATTCACTCTATGAAATCTTAGGTAAAAACCTCTCATTTCTCTTTTGAAATCTTCAAACAAATGCCAAAAACGAAGATAGATTAACAGATAATAACTTGCTCGAATGCGTAGGGAGAAACATCTTACACCACGTCTGTAGTACCATTTAAATTCCTCGATTCCCAATTGATAACAAGCGCTTCACGTCGCATAAGATTGAGTAGGAAAGAAACAAAGGCATAAGCCTCAAAGTAATCAAATCGCACAATGAGGAATCACGAAGGGAAGTGCTCCTAACAGCCCTGTAGCCCCTCGAAGATAAGTACAGACGTCTTCGTACCGATCCGCAAGACTCTACTAGAATTTCTCATGACTCGTGAGACCTAAGTGAACCTAGTGTTCTGATACCATGTTGTCACGACCCAAAATCCATTAGAGGTCGTGATGGCACCTAACACCGATGTCAGGCAAGCCAACTACTCCTTTTAGTATTTTTAAATCATAATTTCCTTCAATTAAATATTAAGGCATAGAATTTAAAGAGTAAACGATAATATTTTCACAACTACAATACTTAACAGCCCATAATAACCCCTAAAACCCGGTGTCACAAGTGCATGAGCATAAACTAGGAAATATATTAAAAATACAATATTTTTCTGGAATACAATTAGAAAGGGGAGGGTAGATAACCCTGATGGAGACTCTGAGTGCTGCGAATTCGCAACATGGGATGCAGCTCACCTAAATCCTCGCAATAGCCGCGCCTCAGCGCCCACAAGTCTACTAGACATATATGCTCCTATACAAAAATGTTCAAGTGTAGTATGAATATGTAAATCAACTCGTACCCAGTAAGTATCTAGTCTAACCTCGAAGAAGTAGTGACGAGGGATCGACTCCTACACTTCCCATGGGCTAACAATAAAATATCGATATTAAAAATTAAGCATGGATTATATAGAATAGTTGTAAACTCAATAACATGAAGTAAGTAAAAAATTCTTTTGTTATTAGAATTTACTTTTGTCATTTAACAACTTATATCTCAGGCCAATGAAGAAAGTCAATTATTATTAGTTCAAAATATTTATCAATGCGCAAATCATGTTGAGGTCGTACGGTCCGATCAAACATAATTATTTAAATTGTACACTGCCGAGGGTCAAACGACACAAACCATCGATGCATCTATCTGCAACCGAGGCATTCGGCTAGCTCCACAAAAGAGGAAATACATTTAAAACAACCAATTCAAGATTTATAAAGGGGAAATTATTCAAGGATATACCAATTCTCATTAATGGTCAAGAAAATAAAGTTTAACCTTTTACAATTCCTTTATCAAGTTTCAATATGATTTAAGAAATTAAATTAACAAGTATGGTGCAAATATCGCAAGTATAACATGATTTTGGTCGTAGACTACCTGGACATAAGCATAATAGTAGCTACGCATGTACTCTCGTCACCTCGTGCGTACGTAAACCCAAAAAATAGAAGCACATAATGATTTGATTCACATGTGGGGTTAATTCCATCTTACAAGGTTAGAAAAGAGAGTTACCTCGCTCCGAAATTCCATAACCGGCTCCAAAGCCTTTCCAACAACTCAAACCGAAGCCCATCACTTCAAAACTAGTCAATAAAGGTGCAAATCCATAAATATATACCCTAATACTCATTATAATTCAATTTACAACAATTTCCAACCCGCTCGAATAGTTGATAAAATCACCCTCGGGCCCAGGTGCCCGAATTCCAAAAATTTTCAAAGATAAACTTTACCCATAACACCACGAACTCAAATATATAATTTTTCCAAATTCCATGTCCAAATTCGTGGTCAAAATCCAAAAATACCAATTTCAAGGTCTTTCTTCAAAATCCCAAATTTCTACAAATTTTCATGTATAGATCCATATACAAACCATGTATTTAACTCACAATATGCAGGAAATTACTTACCTCATAATAGATGATGAAATCTCCTCTTCAAAAGCTCCAAAAATCGCCCAACCAAGTGAAAACTAGGAGAAATGAGCAAAACCCCCATTTTAAAACAATCTGCCGAGGTGCTGCCCTTCTTCGCAATCGCGGAAAGACCATTGCGATCGCGAAGGCCAAAAATGCACTGCCTCGCACCCTCTACACTGTGTTTGCGATTCCTTCGGACCTTACTGCTTCGTGTTCGCGGTAGAAGCTCCGCGTTCGTGAAAGCTTAATGGCATAGGTCCCCAGCTCCCTTCATCCTTCATGTTCGCGACCACTATGTCGCGTTCGCGTAAGCTTTCTCCAGTTTCCTTCAATGTTCGCGAACCTTGTGTCGCGTTCGCGTAGAAAAAATCCTCAACCTGAATTTCCTCTTCGCGAACGCGTGAGACCCTTCGCGCTCGTCAATGACAACACCAGACACCAGCATCAGCCATTGCGAAACAGGGAAAAATTGTCTGAAACCACTATGAATCACACCTGAGGCCTGCGGGACCCTGTCCAATCACACAAACCAGTATCATAACATAACACGGACCTTCTCGAGGCCTCAAATCACATCAAATAACATCGAAATCATGAATCGCACCCCAATTCGAGCTTAATGAACTTTAGAACTTTGAACTTCCACATTCGATGCCGAAACCTATCAAATCACGTCCTATTGACCTTATATTTTGCACAAAAGTCACATTCGACATTATGGACTTACTCCAACTTCCGAAATTAGAATCTGACCCCGATATCAAAAATTCCAGTCCCGGTCAAACTTCCAAGGACCTCCAACTTCCAACTTTCGCCAAATGACCCCAAAATGACCTACGGACCTTTAAATCCACATATGGATGCTCTCCCAATACCAGAATCACCTTATGGAGCTATTCCCAGACTCGAAATCCCAAACAGACATCGATAACATTGAAATGCACTTCAACCCAAATTTATGAAATTCTTCCAAAATGCCAGCTTTCCACAATAGGCGCCAAAACACTCTCGGGTCATCCAAAACCCGATCCGGACACACGCCCAAGTCCAAAATCATCGTACAAACTTGTTGGAACCTTCAAATCCTGATTCCGAGGTCGTTTACTCAAAATTCCAACCTTAGTCAATTTTTCCAACTTAAAAGCTTCCGAAATGAGAATTTTTCTTTCCAAATGAACTCCGAACTTCCCGAAATTCAATTCCGACCACACGTACAAGTTATAATACTTGAAGTGAAGCTACTCCTGGCCTCAAACTGATGAACGGCGCACTAGATCTCAAGACGGCCGGCCGGGTTGTTACTCTCTGCCACTTAAACATACGTTCGTCCTCGAACGTGCTAAGAACTGATCAGGAGTTTGCTTAAATAATTGTTTAACCCCTTGAGCACCTATCCGTGCTACCACAACCAAGTTGAGCACATTATATCGAGCCAGTCTGAAGATTCTCCCATTTATTTGGTCAAAAAGCCTTAGAGCCAGATTCCAACATCCGAAATTCCCTACCAGGCCTATTTCCAACTTACGAACACCGTATCAATCATTGCACACTGTACCAAACATGATTGTATAACTTCACTGAATTCTTCACACCATGCACCACATAATTCACATGACCATAATAACATCCTCTGACAACAATATCCACAATTCCACGAATCTGATGCCCACAACACACCTCATGGCACATATACGTCTTGTTCAAAACACGGACATAAGCATAATAGTAGCTATGTATGGACTCTCGTCACCTCGTGCGTACGTAGTCACCAAAAATAGAAGAACATAGATATTTGATTCACCTATGGGGTTAATTCCCTCTTACAAGGTTAGACAAGTGACTTACCTTGCTCCGAAATTTCATAACTGACTCCAAAGCCTTTCCAACAACTCAAACTAATGCCCATCGCTCCAAAACTAGTCAATAAAGGTGAAAATCCATAAATATATACTCTAATACTCATTATAATTAAATTTACAACAATTTCAAACTCCGATCGAAAAGTCGATAAAATTACCCTCAGGCCCATGTTCCCGGCTTCCGAAAATTTTCGAAGATAAGCTTTACCCATAAGACCAAAAAGTGAAATATATAATGTATTCCAAATTTCATACCAAAATTCGTGGTCAAAATAAAAAAAAATACTAATTTCTAGGTCTTTATTCAAAATCCCAAATTTCAATAAATTTTCATGTATAAATCCATATACAAACCATGTATTTAACTCACAATGTGCGAGAAATTACTTACCTCATGATAGATGATTAAATATCCTCTTCAAAAGCTCCAAAAATCTCCCAACCAAGTGAAAAATGAAAGAAATGAGCAAAACCCCCGTTTTAAAACAATTTGCCCAGGTGTTTCCCTTCTTCGCGATCGCGGAAAGACCATCGCGATTGCGAAGGACAAAAATGCACTGGCTCCAATTTCCCCTTCGCGTTTGAACCTGCTACACTGCCTTCGTGATTCCATCAGAACTTACTGCTTCGCGTTCGCGGTAGAAGCTCCGCGTTCGCGAAAGCTTAACGGCTTAGGGTCCCCATGTCACTTTCATCCTTCGTGTTCGCAACCACTGCGTTGTGTACGCGTAAGCTTGATCCAACTCCCTTCTGCATTCGCGACCACTGTGTCGCATTCGTGTAGAACAAAAATCCTCAGCCCAAATTTCCTCTTCGCGAACGCGTGAGACACTTCGCGTTCGCGAAGAACAATACCAGACACCAGCATCAACCATTGTGAAATAGGTAAAAATGGTCTGAAACCACCCTGAATTACACCCGAAGCCCCCGGGACCCCGTCCAATAACACAAACCAGTCCGATAACATAACACAGACCTGCTCGAGGCCTTAAATCACATCAAACAACATCAAAATCATGAATCGTACACCAATTCGAGTTTAATGAACTTTAGAACTTCGAACTTCCATATTCGATGTCGAAACCTATCAAATCACGTCTGATAGACCTCAAATTTTGCTCATAAGTCACATTCGACATTACAGACCTACTCCAACTTTCAGAATCGGAATCTGACCCTGATATCAAAAATACAATTCCGGGTTAAACTTCCAAGGACCTCCAACTTCGAACTTTCACCAAATGACCCCAAAATGACCTACAGACCTCCAAATCCACATCCAGATGCGCTCCCAATACCAAAATCAGCTTACAGAGCTATTCCCAGACTCAAAATCCCAAATGGACATTGATAGCATTGAAATGCACTTCAACTCAAATTTATGAAATTCTTCTAAAATGCTAGCTTTCCACAATAGGCATCGTAGCTCCCGGGTCATCCAAAACCGGATCCGGACATACGCCCAAGTCCAAAATCATTGTACGAACATGTTGGAACCTTCAAATCCCGATTCTGTGGTCATTTATTCAAAAGTCCAACCTTAGTCAATTTTTCCATCTTAAAACTTCCAAAATGAGAATGTTTCATTCCAAATTAACTCTGAACTTCCTGAAATTCAATTCGGACCACACGTGCAAGTCATAATACCTGAAGTGAAGCTACTCCTAGCCTCAAACTGCCGAACGATGCAGTAGAGCTCAAAACGACCAGTCGGGTCGTTACAGCCAAAACCGATGATTCACACAAGTTATAATACATCATACGGAGTTGCGCATGCCCTCAAACTACAGTGCAAAGTATAAATTCTCAAAATGACCAGTCTGATCATTACAGATGGGGAAGTGAGGATTGGTACATAGGTCATCCTCAAGAGAGGAATCTTCAATTATCTTAGGTAATTATTCTAAGGAAATAGGGAGACGATAATATCACACACGTATTGGAGCGGGGTGAATAAAATAGAGGCTCGCATTAGGTTTTCGATGTGATAAGAATATACTACTAAGATTTAAAGGTACATTTTATAGAATGATTGTTAGACCAACTATGTTATATAGGATAGAGTGCTGACCAGTCAAGAATTCACATGTTCAGAAGATGAAAATAGAAAAAATAAGGATGCTTAGATGGATGTGTAGGCTTATCAGGAGAGACAAGATTAGGAATGAATATATATGAGAAAAGGTAGGAGTGACTTCCATGGTGGACAAGATGCGAAAAGCAAGCCTAAGATAGTTCGGGAATGTAAAAAAGGAGGAGCACATATTCCTTAGTAAGGAGGTGCGAGAGGTTGACAATGTTAGGTCTAAGGAGAGGTAGAGGTAGACTGAGGAAGAATTCGGGAGAGGTAAATAGACATGACATGACACATATTCATCTCATTAAGGACATGACCCTAGGCAGGAGAGCATAAAGATCGGAGATTAGAATAGAAGTTTAGTAGGTAGCCGAGCAATTTCTCTTTTTTTTTTTTCCGAAAGAGCGTGGTTCTAGTTTAGAGCAACTTATCTGCTCCCTTTTCTCCATATCAGTATCATTACTATTATTTTATTATTGTCTATTATTAAATTTTACTATTACGATTGTATTTTTTACTTTGGTTATCTTTACTATTTTTAGTGTCAATACTTTTTCTTTTAATATTTTTATTATAATTATTTTTTTGTCTTGTATTTTTTGAAACCATATTAGAAATATTTGTCTTAAGCTGGGAATCACTTGTAAGATCATATTGGGTATGTTATTGTTATTGTAGACTTCGACGGAGAATGAGTCCTATAAACATATTCTCTGGATCGTATAATGATCTTGCATATTTTTTATTTTGAAAAAATATCAATCGACAAATTAATACGATATTAATATGTCCAAAATAGTGTTAATTATTGAAATAATACTTTTCAACATCAAAAATAATTTTAAAGACATGAAAATTATTGAAATTTTATTTTGATTTTTAATTATCGAGATTTAATTTTGAACAAATCAACAAAAGAATCATAACAAATGGAGCTTCATATGAAACACACTCTCCAACACAAGCTTTAATACAGAGTGGGATTTACAACCCACCTAGCCTGGTCATCTTACTCCTCTAAATAGATCAATTTCGACCCAATTTACTATAAAACAGGTCCAACTCATTTCGATTTTTGTTGTTACCCGATTTTGACCATTTGAATCCATTCAAAGTAATAATTTGTATCATAAACATATCTTAGGATCGGTTTTATGAATTAATTGCTCAAGAAATCATCAAAAGGATGCCAAAAATTTAATAAAATGGTAGCCTTTTCCACTAGCGGATCAGTTGAAAATCCGACCAAGAAATATTTTCTCTGACCAAATTTCTTCCATTAAAACACTGGATATGAACTCATCTTATTTTAGGGATGATTTTATCAAATACAACAAATAATGTTCAAAATTGATTGGTTTTATTTTAAACAAACCATAAAGAGTTTTTTTAAAAGTCGACCCAAATTTCGATGATTGTCACTACCCCAATCTTAGCAAATCTGTGACGGCGTCTAATACTACTTGCTAGGCGAGTCAACATTCAATATACAAAAATAAATTTCAATAAAAATAAGGACATTGTCTCAAAAGCTGAATAAAATAAATAATGGTAGCAATATAACGATACAACTAAATACCATCGCAGTACCTGGTGTCAACGAGTATATGAGTTATATAGAGTGAATAAGTGCAACGGTCTGAATAATAATACATCATTGTCTGAAGTACATAAATAGTAATAACAAGAGTAAAGGAAAGGGACTCCTAGGTGACAGAAACATTAGTTCTACCTTGAAATCACCAACGGGAACCGGTGCAACTCTCTAACAATCAGCTCTATTAGCAGCACCTGGATCTGCACATAAAGTGCAGAGTATAGTATGAGTATAATCAACCCCATGTACTCAGTAAGCAACAAACTTAAGCTCGGATAGAAGATAGTGACGAGATTGGCAAAGTACACAACTCATATTCGTCAGTCAACAATAACAGTAACAATCTCAGCACTATACGGGTGCCCGACATAAAGCCCCTCACTCAGCACATACCATGACTGCACTCACAACGTCCAAAGACCATGGGTTATCAACTGACTTCAGAAGAGCGGATCCTATCCCAAGCGTTGATCGGATTAAAAGTCAACGATCATCTTAACTCAGTCCAAACAGCATGGTGCACGAGTCGCCTCAATAACAGTACCACTCATCCCAACATAGGGTCTGGCGTACGCATCACCTTAATATCAATGTCATACGACTCTACGGCTTCAGTTTAGTCATTAATCCGCTCAAATTAAAGTATGTCAATATCTCACAGTCTCATAAATCAATAAACCACCCAAATTATAACAACGTGCCACAAATAACTCAAAGATGTAGTACTCAAGTTAGAATACCAACAACATGTGGGATATTAGGTAAGAAATAAACATAAATTATGATATAACACGCGGATATAATATCATGACTAAAACAATTATGACTATAATTAAGGCAAACAACTCAACATTGCAAAATAACCCTAACATGTCTCAAACAGATAAGCACATAACCTAGACATAATTTCTAACATGAATAATAGCCCAAGTAGTCATACAAGTAGAGAAAATATGGAAACACGAAGGCGTGATATCAAAACAAGGCAAATAATAGCCTAAGGTCCATCTGGATCATGAATAACAACAGTGTACGCAAATACGCTCATCACCACATACGTGTATCATCCCCAACAAATAGCAAGCATCAAAATCTACGGGGAAAATAGCCTTAAGCCAAGCCTAGTCAAGATACTTACCTCAAAGCACGAGAATCAATACTCCAAAAAGCCCTTGCCTCACAAGTCAGCCTTTGAATGGGTCAAATCTTGCCAAAAATAACTCAGTAACATCAAATACAGTTATAGAAATCAATTCTAAGTAATAAAGCTCCAGTTCTTATCAAATAGGAAAAAGTCAACCGAAAAGTCAACTCTTGCTCGCCTATCGGAACCCGTCAAATGTCACAAACTCCAACTATCCATTCTGACACGATTCCAAATATACAAGTTTCATCCAAATCTGTCTTCAAATCGGGATTCAAATCCCAAATAATCACTCTCTAAAATTTCTCACAAAAACCACAATTTTTTCTCTTAAATTTCACCAACCGAAAGCAAAAATCAATGATAAAATCATGAATAACAATCAAATCCAAGTTAAAAACACTTACCAATCCAAGTGGGTGAAAATCGCCCCAATTCGATCTTCTAATCTTAAAATATGATAAAATAATCCAAACGCTGGATTAAAATACTCTACCAACGATTCTCGCTTTTGCGGTCCAATTGTCACCTTTGCGATACTGCATTTGCGGAAAAATCCTTACAGATGCGAAACCAACATAAATCCTCGACCTTCTGCTTCTACGGACAAAAATCAATTTCTGCGGACTAGATCCTACAAAGAAGCCTTCCCATATGTGGCAACACATCTGCACTTAGACAACCGCATCTGCAGACTCCCTTGATCCCAGCCAACTTCGCTTCTGCGACCTCAGATTCGCTTCTGCAAACTCGCACTTGGGGACAAAACATCCCAGGTGTGAGAACACCAGACCAGAATTGTCAATCCAACCTCAAATGATTCGAAACCTATCCGAAACTAAATCGAGCCTCTCGGGACCTTGTCCAACCACACCAACTAGTCTTAAAAATAACACGAACCTACTCGAGGCCTCAAATCACACAAAATAACATCAAAACTACAAATCACACCTCAATTCAAGCTTAATGAACTAATCAAACCTCCAACTTTCAAAACTCATGCCGAACCACGTCTAACCAACTCGGAATTACCTCAAAATTTGAGCACAAGTCCCAAATGACATAAAATTCCAAATCCCGGAACAACAATCTGAATCCGATAAAATCAAAGTCAACTCCCGATAAAACCTATAGACTTTCCAAACCTTAAAATTTTCAATTTTTTTCCAATTAGAGCCAAATCAGCCTAGAAACCTTCAAATCCAAATTCGAACGTACGCCCAAGTCTAAAATCATCATATGGACCTATTGGAACCATCAAAACCACATTCTGAGGTCGTTTACACAAAAGTCAAACCTCAGTCAACTCTTATAACTTAAACTTCCAACCCTTGGAACTAAGTGTTCCAATTCACTGCAAAACTTTCCCGAAACCAAACTAATCGTCCCCAGAAGTTAGAAAACAAAAAATTAGTATATGTGAAGCATGAAATAGGGAAACGAGGCTCAAATACTTAAAATGACAGATCGGGTCGTTATCTCCCCATCTTAAACAAACATTCATCCTCGAACGAGTCTAGAATAATATTTGGGATACAAAAAATATGAAGATATCTGCTCCGCATATCATACTTGGTCTCCCAAGTCACCTCTTTGGTTGGTTGACCTCTCCACTAAACCTCATTGATGCAATATTCTTCAACCTCAGCTTCGGAACCTGCCACTCTAAAGTGGCAACCTACTCCTCTTCACAAGCCAGATTCTCATCCAATTGTACAAACCGAAATCAACACATGGAATGGATCCTCATAGTACTTCTGAAACATGGAAACATGAAACATCGAGTGGACTCCCGATAAGCTGGGTGGAAAAGCAAGTCTGTAGGTCACTTCACCCACTCTCTCTAACACCTCGAAAGGACCAATATGCCAAGGGCGCAACTTTCCCTTCTTCCCAATATCAACACGCCCTTCATAGGCGAAACTCAGAGAAGAACCTTCTCACCTTCCATGAAATCCACATCACGAACCTTCCTATGAGGATAAATCTTTTGCCTGTACTACATTGTACGAAGATGCTCGTGAATCAATTTCACCTTCTCCAAAGTATCAAGAACCAATTATGTGCCTAACAACCTAGCCTCACCCAGCCCAAACCAACCAACTAGAAAACGACATCAGCTCTCATATAAGGACTCGTACGAAGCCATCAAGATGCTTAACTGATAGTTGTTGTTTTATGCAACTCCACTAAGGAAGAAACTGATCCCACTGACCTCCAAAATCTACGACACTAGCTCTCAACATATCCTCTGAAATATGAATGGTCCGCTCAGACTATTAGTCAATTTGAGAGTGAAATGCAGTGCTCAACTCAACCTGCATGCCCAACTCATGCTGACAGCTCTCCAAAAATGCAAAGTAAATTGAGCACCTCAATCAGAGATAATAGACACACGCATGTAGATATTAGCCAGCTGCTCCGAAGTGCAGGAAGTTATGATTGGAATGAAATGTCTAGACTTGGTCAGTTTGTCCACAATGACCCAGATAGCATCAGATCTCTTTAATGTTTGTGGCAAACCTACCACAAATTCCATATCGATGTGCTTCCATTTCTACTTCCACTCTGGTGTCTCAATATTTTGAAGCAACCCATCAGGTCTCTAATGCTCATACTTGACCTGCTTACTATTCAAACACCGATCAACATATCCAACAGTATCTTTCTTCATCCCCCGCCACCAATAATGCTGCTTCAAATTACGATACATTTTTGCAACACTTTGATGAATAGAATACTGAAAACTATGATCCTCTTCAAGAATCAACTCTCTCAACCCATCCATATTAGGAAAACAAATCCATCCCTGAATCCAAAATACACCATCATCACCAATAGTCACTTCCTTAGCACCACCTTGCTTCATAGTGTCCTTGAGGACAAGCAAGTGGGGATCATCATACCTACGAGCCTTAATACGCTCAAACAAGGATGACTAAGATACAAAAAAATCAAGAACCCTGATAGGCTCCAATATATCTAATCTCACGAACCTGTTGGCCAAAGCGAAAACATCCATAGCCATATGCCTCTCCCCAGATTGGAATAAATACTAAACTCCCCATACTCTTCGTTTTTTCCACTCAAGACATCTGCTACCACGCTGGCCTTTGCTGGATGATTAAGAATGGTGATAATATAGTACTTCAATAGCTCCAACAACCTCGGTTGCCTCAAATTCAGATCCTTTTTCTTGAATAGATGTTGAAGACTCTAATGATTTGTATGCACCTCACAAGACACGCCATATAAGTAATGCCTCCAAATCTTGAGCGCGTGCAAAATAACTGCTAACTCAAAATCATGAACTGATAGTTCTTCTCATGGGGATTCAACTGGCACGACATATAGGCAATTACCCTATCATTCCGCATCAACACATACCCAATGCCAACCCATTAAGCATTACAATAAATAGTATATGATCCTGATCTTAAAGGCAAAACCAACACTAGAGCTATAATCAAGGCTGTCTTGAGATATTGAAAGCTCTCCCCACACTCATCCAACCACCTGAATGGAGTGCCCTTCTAATCACCTTAGTCAATAGGGTAGCACTAGGTGAAAATCCCTCTATGAAGCGACACTAGTAACTATCCAAGCCCATGAACCTCCTGATATCTGTAGCGGTAGAAGGTTTGGGCCAACTCTGAAATGCCTCAGTCTTCTTTGGATCCACCTTGATCCCGTCACTAGATACCACATAAACTAAGAATACCAGCAAGCCTAACCAAAACTCACACTTGGAGAACTTTGCATATAGTTTCTTCTCCCTCAAATTCTGGAGCACGGTCCTCAAATGATGCACATGCTCCTCCCTACTATGGGAATACACCAATATATAATCAATGAACACAATGAAAAATGATTCCAAATAAGGATGAAACACACTGCTATCAAATGCATGAAAACTGTTGGGGCATTATTCAACCCAAACGACATCACCAAAAACTAATAATGCCCATAACGAGTCCGAAAAGCAGTCTTAAGGATGTCCGAAGCCCTAATCTTCAACTGGTGATACCCCGATCTCAAGTAAATATTAGAGAACACTCTAGCACCTTGAAGCTGATCAAACAAATCATTAATATGCTGTAGTGGATACTTGTTTTTTATGGTCACCTTGTTTAATTGCCAATAGTAAATACACATTCTCATAGACACATCCTACCTCTTAACAAAAAAACACTGACACACCCCGAGGTGAAACACTAGGCCTGATAAACCCCTTATCTAGAAACTCTTGTAACTATTCCTTCAACTCTAGTGAAGCCATACGATACGGAGGATAGAAATAGGGTGCGTTTACAATGCCAAACTAATGTCGAAATCAATATTCCTATTGGGTAGCATACCCGGTAAGTTTGCTGGAAACCCATCTAGAAACTCCCTCACTATCGGAACTGACTCAACAACAGGAGTATCAACACTAACATCCCTAACAAAGGCTAAATACGCCAAACATCCTTTCCCAATCATCCGTTGAGCCTTCAAAAATGAGACCACACTAATAGGAGTGTAACCAAGAGAATGAATCCACTCTAACCTCAACAACCCCGCATATCCAAATTCACGGTCTTGGAATGACAATCAAGAATAACATGGTACAGATATAGCCAATTCATATCTAAGATCACATCAAAATCCACCATATCTAACAGTAGAAAGTCCACCCTCATCTCAAAACCAGAAACAGTGACCACACATGGCCGATAATCTCAGTCCACTATAATAGAATCACCAATGAGTGTAGACACATGCACGGGAGCATTAAGAGATCCACGAGGCATATCCAGACAAGAAGAAAAGTATGATGACACATATGCATAAGTGGAACCATGATCAAATATTAATGGAGCATCCATGTGGCACACAGAAATAATACTTGTAATCACTGCATCAGAAGAAACAACCTCGGTCCTCCCCGAAAATACATAGCATCTAGACATACCTCCACTCAACTAAGCTCATCTAGGATGACCATGTACTGGATGACCTCCACCCCGAGTAGGCTTAGAGGGTAGTGTAGCAACCAGTGCGGGAACCATAGTTTGACCTTAGTGTTGCACTGGACCTCTGCAAAAATAGGTGCAATACTTCCTAACATGCCCCAACTCTCCATACTCAAACCAACCTTTGACTGGAAATGACTGCGAGGCCAATAGACCCCGTGAACCAGAATAGCCACTAGAAGAACTAGGTGCTGATGAACCTTGGATAGACGAAGTACAATGGGAACTCTATGCTAGAAGTGCACTGGATGAAGACTGCACAGAAGCACCTCGACTAGGTGGTAGTGAATGATAAGCTAGCCTGATATAATAGCCTCCCCCAAATCGACCTTGGCCTCCAGATGAGGCACCACTGAAACTCCTTGAACATTAGGACCTCTTATCCCTACCCTGCATCATCTCTCTAGTATCAATGCAAATGCGATCAATATGACGTGCTACCTCCAAAACCTAGTGAAATGGAGTCTCGTCCTCCACCTCTCTAGCCATAGAAATGTGAATAGCAAGGTGTATTCCACCAACGAATCTCCTCACTCTCTCTTCCTAAGTGGGTACCAAAGCACTATCATGATGAGATAACTCCATGAACCTCATCCTATACTTAGTAACTGACATCAGACCCTGCTGAAGTTACTCAAACTTTCTCCTCAACTCCTCTATTCTAGTACGAGGTATGAAATGCTCCAAAAAGACCCTAGAGAACTGTGCCTAAGTAAGTGGAGGTGATCCTGCTGGTCGACCCATCTTGTATACCTGCCACTGCCTCTTGGTTGTACTCTGAATCTAGAAGGTGGTGAAATCAACTCCATTGGACTCCACTAGTCTCAAATTGCATAAAATCTCATGGCAATGATCCAAGAATCCTTGGGCATCTGTTGAATGTGTACCACTAAAGTGAGGAGGATGCAACTTGGTGAACTTGTCCTGTCTCTTCAGCTCATCAACTTACATTGTAGGCCTATCCTCAGGTTGCACGAAAATAGTAGGATGAACCAGTAACACTATAGGAGCCTGAAAACCATGGGCCACATGCTTTAGAGTATGGGTAGATGGAGTCTGCGCTCAGCCCGCTGCTTGGGAGGTAGCTGATATAGTAGGAAATGCCTCGGCTTGATCCAAACTCTCAAACAACCCAACCATACGGTGAAACAAATAGTCCCTGGGGAACCTGAGCTAGTACATCTATCTCATCATCATAGTCATGAACCTGATCCTCAGCAGGAGCTATTAGTGGCTGCATAACAGCCGCTCGAGTAGGGGATCTAGTTGGGGTACATGCTTCACCCCTAGCTTTTCCTCTCAATTTCACCTGACAATCTTGTCCTCACCATTTGCGCGAGAATATTAGACTTAAGGATAAATAAGTCTGCACGATAAATAAGTAAAGAAGTGAAGTTTTCACAAATATCCTATAGCCTCTCGAATATAAGTATAGACGTCTCTGTACCGATCCTCAAGACTCACTAAACTTGATCATGACTCGTGAGACCTAAGAAACCTAGAGATCTAATACCAACTTGTCACAATAGAAAATCTTACAAAGTCGTGACAGCGCCTAACATTGCTTGCTAGTCAAGATAACACTCAATATACAGAAATAAACTTCAATAACAATTAGGAAACAATCTCAAAAGCGGAATAAGATAAATAGCAATAGCAATATATCAATACAACTGAAATATTATCCCAGAACCTGGTGTCAACAAGTACATGAACTCTATAAAGTAAATAAGTACAAGAGTCTAAATAATGATACATTAATGTCTGAAGTACATAAACACTAATAACAAAAGTAAAGGAAGGGATTCCAAAGACAGAAACAAAAATGCTACCTTGAAGTCACCAACGGGAGCCGGTTCAACTCTCTAACAATCAACTATATCTGCAGCACCTAGATCTGCACATCAAATGCAGAGTATAGTATGAGTACAACTGACCTCATGTACTCAGTAAGCATCAAGCCGAACCTGACTGAAGATGGTGACGATATAGGCAAAGTCCGCTACTCACATTTATCAGTCAATAATAACAGTAACAACATGATAATAATAAAGGGAAAACAACTTAAGAATAACAAATTTAACTTATTCACATTATCAAAAATAGGCTTGCATTCTAATAAATCAGTTATAGAATCAATTTCAAGATATAAAGTTTCAATTAGTATGAGGAAGATACTTCTCTATGCCTGTATGAAAAGTAACAATGATAAATCAAAAAATCCACAGTGAAACCATCAATAAACACAATCTTAGCACTATACGCGTGCTTGGAATAAAATCCCTCACTCAGCACATACCAAGTGCTTGCACTCACAGGGCTCAAAGACCATGGGTTGTCACTCGACTCCGGCAGAGCTGATTCTAGCCCAAGCGTTGATCGGATAAAAAACCAACAATCACTATAGCTCAACCCAAGTGGCCTGGTGTAAGCATCACCTCAATAACAATACCACTCAGCCCAATAAGAGGCCTGACGTATGCATTACCTTAATATCAATATCAATACATCTCTATGGTCCCAGTTAAGTCATTAATCCGCTCAAATCATAATATGTTAATATCTCACAGGACTAGAAATCAATAAACCGCATAAATTATACCAACGTGCCACATATCCACTAAAACCCGTAGTACTTGAGTAAGAAAACCAACAACATATCAGATATCAGGTAAGAAATATACGAAAATTATTATAAAATACGCGGATATAATATCATGACTGAAGAAAGTATAACTGTAATCAAGGCAAACAACTCAACATAGCAAAATAGCAGTAACATGTCTCAAACAGATAAGCAAATAACCTAGACATGATATATGACATGAATAATATCCCAAGTATTCATACAAGTAGATAAAAAAATAATAACACGAAGGCATGATAGGAAAACAAGGCACATAAAAGCCTAAGGTCTACCCATATCATGAATAACCACAGTATAAGAAAATAAGCTTGTCACCACGTACGTGCATCATCCCGAACACATATCAAGCATCAACATCTATGTTGAAAATACCCTCAAGACAAGTTTAGGCAAGATACTTACATCAAAGCGCGAGAATCAATACTCCAAAAAGAAATTGCCTCACAAATCAGCCTCAGAACCGGTCAAATCTAGCAAAAAAATAACTCAATAATTTCAAACACGACTATAGAATTTGATTCCAAGCTATATAACTCTAACTTTTATCAAATAGCAAAAAGCTAACTAAAAAGTCAATTGGGCCCGCCTATCAGAATCTTCCAAAAGTCACAAATTCCATCTACCCATTCAAGGATTTCGACCTAGCCTTATGAGGTAAGTAATTTCTACTTAATGTGAGTTTAATACATAGATTATGGATAGATTTTAACATGAAAACTTATAGAAATTGTGGGTTTAGATGAAAAACCTAGGTTTTATTAAAAATGGGATTTTACTACGAAAATACTATGGAACTTAGTAAAAATCATATATTTATGTTCCTAAGGTTATGGGTAACAACTTTCTTCAAATATTTTCAGAATCCGGGCATGTGGTCCTGGGGTGAATTATAGGAATCTTGCATTTAGGGTTGGGTAATCACTTTAATAGTGGGAATATGAGCTTTTGAGCATAAATTGATTAATTTATATAATGTTTGACTAGTTTTGAGTCGTTTGGCACCAAATTTGGAGGTTTGAGCATGTTCTTGAATCGGAAGTGGGCTTTGAAACGAGTTAAGTATCTTTTCTAACCTTGTAAGAGGAAATTAACCCCATAGGTGAACTTAACTTAAAATGTGCTTATATTTGTGGGGGGCTACGCACGCATGATGTGACGAGATTCCAACATGAATTGTTGATATTATTGCTTGATTTTGTTTACTGCTTGTTGGATTTAAAGTGGAGGTTGAGAATTTCAATATTTTAAGATTCCAAGTTGAATTTCCTATTTCAAACGATATTGAGAAATATTTTGATAAACTGAGAACATCTATGTTCAACCGCTTCGCAAATATATTCCGCGAGCGGTGTAAATTTCCACTACTCTCATGGGAGCGGGTCGTTCGCCTCGCCAGGATTTGTTGATATTATATGGTTCAGGTCGTTCGACCCTCGGCAGTGCACAGTATATTATTATGTATATTTGAATCAGGTCGTACGTCCTCGGCATAACTTGTGCGTAATGATACCGAAATCTTTTTTTATATTTAATAATTTTTCACGGACTTGAAAGGTGAAAGGAATAGATGAGAGGAATGATTTGATTCTTATTTGAAAGAAGGATTTGCTTCCTTACTTCTTGTTTTGAACTCCATTATCTTTGTGTATTTTATTCTTAATAAGATTTCACATTATTATGTTTTGGCCCTTAGTAAGTGTCGAAGTCGACCCCTCGTCACTACTTCTTCGAGTTTAGACTAGATACTTACTGGGTACATGTTGTTTATGTACCCACACTACACTTCTGCACTTGATGTGCAGATCTGAGGCAGGTGCATCTTGTTACCAGTCTGGCGCGCATGCTTGACTTTTATCTCGAGACTACACGGTTAGCTGCCTTTCCAAGTCATTCAGCAGCATCCGGAGTTTCTCTTTCGTATATTCTGCTAGTAGCCCACATACTTGTGAAACCAGGTCTTGGAATACACTAGTAGACTTATGATTTTGGATTTTATGTTATGACTTCGATTTACATTCAGTTGCTTTTTTTAAATACTTTATAGCGGTAAATTTCTAAAACTTTTATCAATGAGGAAAGTTATTCATTTTGCAAACACATTAAAATGGAAACCGCTATATGAATCAATGTTGTCTAGCCTAGTAATGGAATAGGGTCGTGACAACAATGTATCAGAGCACTAGGTTCACGTAGGTCTCAGAAGTTATGGGCAGGCCTAATAGAGTATCGTGGATCAGTGCAGAGATGTCTGTACTTATCTTTGAGAGGCTATAGGGTGTTAGGAAACTACTCTTTGTTCATCTCCTATCGTGCAGTTTATGGTGTACTAAGTTTCTTCCTCTTATTCTCTCACAGATGGTGAGAACGCGCGCAATAGATGTTCTAGACTCGGGAGGGGATGCTCCCCCTGTGACCAGAGGCCGGGGGAGGGCTACGGCCCGAGGTAGGGCGGAGGACGTCCCAAAGTTTCCCTAGTTGCACCTCCAGCAGATCCAGTGGAGGATCCCATTATTGAGGATCAGGGAGAGGTGCCCGCAGCGGAGCCAGCCCTGGTAGATTTCACATCAACACCAAGCTTTCAGGAGGTCATGGGATGTATGTTGCGGTTCATGGATTCTAAACCCAGGCTGGTTTATTTCCAGCAGACCCAGCTACATATCAGGCAGGAGGGAGAGCACAGACCCTTACTGCTCAGGCACATGGGCATGTGGTTGTCGTATATCAGACCCCGGGTACACTACCCGTGGGCGGGGCCCAGACAGTTGTAGTGGTCGTACCTGAGCCTAGACCAGTTGCGGGCGGCGAGCCGTAGAAGCTTTTAGACAGATGGACCAGGCTTCACCCTCCGGTCTTTGGGGGTCAGCGACATGAGGATCCCCAGGACTTTATTGGTAGGTGCAGGGATAGACTGCATAACATGATTATATTGGAGTCTCACGGGGTGGATTTCACTACCTTTCAGCTGGAGTGAAGCGCACGTAGGTGGTGGAAGGATTATCTTCTTGGCAGACCAGCAGATTCTCCCCTATGACTTAGGATCAGTTCATACGCTTATTTCTGGACAGGTATATTCCACCCTCCCAGAGGGAAGAGTTGCGGTGTCAATTTGAGCAGCTCGAGCAGGGTCAGATGTCAGTGATTGAGTATGAGGCGAGATTTTTTGAGTTGTCTCGCCATGCACTTATGATACTTCCTACTAAGGTAGAGCGGGTGCGGAGGTTTGTTGCAGTTTTGCACTCTAGCATTCAGGCTAGCATGGCTCGAGAGGTCGAGATAGGGACTCCCTATCAGTTAGTGGTGGAGATTGCTCGAATGATCGAGGGCTACCGTCAGAGGGATAGAGAGCAGATGCAGCGGGACAAGAGGTCTCATTTTTGTAGATAGTTTAGAGGTGCCCCAACTGAGGGTAGAGGTCATTCGGGGAGGGGTCAGCCCAGCAGGCCTTCATATTCAGCACTACCAACTCCTCGAGGTGTTCCAATGCGGCCCTATTTCAGTGCTATGCTAGAACTTACCTGTCGCGGGCTATTCAGAGTTTTCCAGTGGGTACTCCGGTCATCAAGGTTCTTCCAGTGCCTACTTCAGTGCCATGCCAGAGAGTTCATATCGCCCACTAGCTATTCAGAGTTCTTCCGGTAGATATTCAGGCCATTAGGGTCAGACATCAGGGCAGCAGTCCGCCGCTCCGAGAGGTTGCTATGAGTGCGGGGATCCTAGTCACATGAAGAGGCACTGCCCTAGACTTCAGGGCAAGGTAGTGCAGCAGGGTCAGCAACCCATGATTTCAGCTCCAGTAGCCGCACTAGTCGTCCGACCGCCCAGAGACGGAAGACAGGTGTTAGGGGTCGTCTCAGAGGTGGAGTTCAGGCAGGCTGAGGCGAACCAGGTGGCGCTCCAACCAGATTTTATGCTTTTCCGGCCAGACCAGATGCAGTGGCCTCATATGTCGTGATCACATGTATTATCTCTGTCTGCGGTAGGGATGCTTCAGTATTATTTGATCCTGGATCTACCTATTCATATGTGTCATCCCAGTTTGCTCATTTTCTGGATATTCCTCGTGAGTTCTTGGGTCCTCATGTTTATGTGTCCACTCCTATGGGCGATTTTTTTATCGTGGATCGGATCTATCAGTCCTGTGTGGTTACATTTTGCAAATATGAGACGAGTGTGGATCTTCTGTTGCTTGATATGACTGATTTTGAAGTCATCCTATACATGGACTGGCTATCTCCATATCACTCCATCCTCACTGTTACCTTAGCGATGCCAGGGTTGCAGAGGTTGGATTTTAAGGGTTCATCTGTCAGTACATCTAGTCGGTTTGTATCTTTTATAAAGGCTCGACACATGGTCGATAAGGGTTGCTTGGCTTATCTAGATTATGTTCGACATACTACCTCAGAGTCTCCGACAATTAATCCAGTGCCAATAGTGCGGGAGTTCGTCAATGTGTTTCCTTCTAACCTTCCAGGCATGCCATCAGATCGTGATATTGATTTTTGTATTGACTTGGCTCCAGGCACTCAACCTATATCTATCCCACCGTATCATATGGCTCCGAAAGAATTGAAAGAGTTGAAGGAACATCTTGAAGAGTTTCTAGCAAGGGGTTTGTCAGGCCGAGTGTATCACCTTAGGGTGCACCAGTATTATTTATGAAGAAGAAAGATGGGACTATGCGGATGTGCATTGATTACCGCCAGTTGAAAAAAGTCACCGTTAAGAACAAGTACCCGTTGTCGCGTGTTGATGATTTGCTTGACCAGTTGTAGGGTGCTAGGGTGTTTTCTAAGATTGACTTGAGATCGGAGTACCATCAGTTGAAGATTCAGTACTCAGATGTTCCGAAGACTACCTTCTGTAGTAGATATGGCCATTATGAATTTCTAGTGATGTTCTTTGGCTTGACAATGCCCCAACAGCGTTTATGGATTTGATGAACAGGGTGTTCAGGCCTTATATTTATTCCTTTGTTATTGTCTTCATTGATAACATCTTGATTTTCTAACGTAGCATGGAGGAGAACGAGCGGCATTTGAGAGTGGTGTTTCAGACCTTGCGGGAACATAAGCTATATGCTAACGTCTCCAAGTGTGAGTTTTGGTTAGATTCTGTGGAATTCTTGGGGCATGTGGTATTAGATGAGGGCATTAAGGTGGATCCCAAGAAGATTGAGGCAGTTTAGAGTTGTCATCGTCCTACTTCGGCGACTGAGATCAGGAGCTTCTTAGGGTTAGAAGGTTATTATTGTCAGTTCATAGAGGGCTTCTCATATATTGCAGCACCTTTGAATATATTGACCCAGAAGGGTGCTAAGTTTTGTTTGTCCGATGATTGTGAGGCGAGCTTCCAGAAGCTCAAGACGGCTTTGACCACGACACCAGTCCTTGTGTTGCCTTCCGGTTCAGGGATGTATACTGTATATTGTGATACATCACGCGTCCTCTTGGGTTGTGTATTGATGCAGGAGGAGCGAATTATTTCATATGCTTTACGTCAGTTGAAGCCCCATGAGAAGATTTATCCTGTGCACGATTTGGAGTTGACCACGATTGTTCATGATCTTAAGATCTGGGGGCACTATCTATATCGGTGTCTTGTGAGGTTTACACTAATCATTGCAGCTTACAGCATTTATTCAAGCAAATGGATCTCAATTTGAGGCACCGTAGATGGCTTGAGTTACAGAAGGATTATGACATCACCATTATTTATCATCCGAGCAAGGCGAATGTGGTCGCGGATGCCTTGAGCAGGTAGGCAGAGAGTATGAGTATCATGGCATTCATTTCATCAGAGGAGAGGTCACTAGACTTGGACATTCAGTCCTTAGCTAACATACTTATGAGGTTGGATATTTCAGAGCCCAACTGAGTTCTTGCTTGCGTCGTTGCCCAATTTTTACTATTGGAGCAGATCAAGGCTCGAATGCTTGATGATCCGCACCTGTTGGTTCTCAGAGAGACATTACTACGGGGTAGTGCCAAGGAGGTTTCTATTGGGGAGGATGGTATTCTACGACTCTAGGGTCGTCTATGTGTTCCTATTGTCGATGGCCTGAGGGAGAGGATCCTAGAGGAGACGCACAGTTCTCGATATTCCATTCACCCAGGTGATACGAAGATGTATCGCGACCTAAGGCAGCATTATTGGTGGCAGCGAATGAAGAAAGACATAGTTGGGTATGTAGATAGATGCCTAAATTGCCAGCAGGTTAAGTATGGGCACCAGAGGCTAGGAGGCCTACTCCAATAAATGTCTATACCCGAGTGGAAGTGGGAGCGCATCACTTTGGACTTCGTAGTTGGGTTTCCGCGGACTTTATGGAAGTTTGGGTCATTATAGACAGATTGACCAAGTCGGCAGGCTTCATTCCTGTGATTACTACATACACTTAAGAGATATTGGCCAAGATTTATATCCAGGAGATAGTTCGGCTGCATGCTGTTCCCGTTTCCATTATTTCAGACAGAGGTCCTCAGTTTACTTCACATTTCTAGATAGCAGTGCAGAGTGAATTGGGGACCCGTGTAGAGCTCAGCACAATACTTCATCCACAGATAGACGGGCAGTTGGAGCGGACAGTTCATATATTGGAGGACATGCTTAGAGCATGTGTGATTGACTTTGGAGAGCAGTGGGATCGATTCTTGCCTTTGGTCGAGTTTGCTTACAACAACAGTTACCAGTCCAGCATCGAGATGGCCTTCTGAGTCGTTCAGCAGCAGCCGGATTCTCTCTTTTGGATTTATATTTCTGTCTATTTCCTTCAAATAGTAGACTAGTATTCTTTTGTATATTCTTCTAGTAGCCCACATACTTGTGAGACCAAGTATTGGCACATATTAGTAGACTTATGATTTTGGATTTATTGTTATGACTTTGATTTGCATTCAGTTTCTTTGTTTAATTACTTTGTAGCGGTAAATTTCTAAAACTTTTATCAATGAGGAAAGTTATTCATTTTGCAAACACATTAAAAATGGAAACCACTAGATGAATCACTGTTGGCTAGCATAGCAACGGTTTTGGGCGCCATCACGACCTATAATGGAATAGGGTCGTGACAAATTTGGATGTTTCAACAAGGTTTTGGAACTCTTCATTGAAATTTGGCAATTTGAAGATTTTGAATGTTCATAAGTTTGACCAAGAGTTGACTTTGGTGATGTTGGGTTCGGATTGTGGTTCCAGGAGTCAGAATAGGTTCTTTATGTCATTTGGAACTTGTGTGAAAAATTTGAGGTCATTCCGAGTTGATATGATATGGTTCGACATGAGTCTTGGAAATTAAAGTTCAAAAGTTTATTAAGTCTGATTTGAGGTGCGATTCATGGTTTTGATGTTGTTATGTGTGATTTGATGCCTCGAGTAGGTCAGTTTTATATTCTTGTACTTGTTGGTATGTTCTGACGGGGTCCCGAGGGGCTCAGGTGAGTGGTGGACGTGTTTCAGTTCATTTTGAGCTATGTTGGCTTGGCCGGAGGTGTTGGTTCTGGTGTGTCCACATATGCAGACAGCTGGTCGCAGATGCGGAACTTTGGTCGCAAAAGCGAAGGTGGCCTGTTGTCGAGAAGTCGCAGGTGCGGGGAGCTAGGCCGTATTTACTGAAGCGCAGAAAAGGGTGAGTTGGGGTGCAAAAGCGAGAATCTTCGTGTGAGCGGTAATAGGCTCGCATCGGCGATGTCGCGGAAGTGGAATTATTGCCGCAGGTGCGAGAGGTCGAATTTCAGTGATTTTCTGCAATTTTGGAGAGGATTTTCACCATTTTGATTGGGTAAGCATTCTTGACTTTCTTGATTATATTTCATAAATAAATCTTCGGTATTGGCATTTGCATTTTGAATGTTAAAGTGAAATTGGATGTTTTTGTCTAAACTTTCCTAAAGTGACTTTTTGAGTTTTGAACATCGATTCAGAGTCGAACTTGAGTGAAATTAGTATGGTTAGACTCTTAATTGAATGGGTTGTTGGAATTTGTAAGTTTTGTCATGTTCCGAGGTGCGAGCTCAGTTTGACTTTTTTGGTTGACTTAGAGTAATTGATTAAAGATTCGACCTTTATCGATTGGTTTTGTCTCTCATGGTATTATTTGATATTTTTTTAGTTGCTTTTGGCTAGTTTTGATACGTTCTAAGGTCGATATATGCGGGATGACATTTCTAGAGTGTTGTTTGGCTTCTTCGGTATGTATTTTGGCTTGTTTGAGGTAAGTACCATATCTAAAATTGGTTAAGGCACAAGTTGCCTGAATTATTTGTGATAGGTACATGCTACAAGTACACATATGTGTGAGGTTTGAGCCCATGTGCGAGCACCGGGTTATTTATCCATTCCCGAGGTAGTGCTTAGGTTATGATATGCCTAGACATGTTTGTAACATTGTTATCAATTATTTGAGTCATGCTTGAGGTTACGAAGAGGCTAATTTCTTGAATAAACTTGGTAATTTCTATTTCTGGGATGAATTGCCGATTTGAGATGTGATAGCACACTTTACACATGCCTATATTTTAGCATGTAACTGATCACAGGAATGAAATATGAAATGTATTCATCATATACATGTGTTCTTATATACTTTCTTCTATGTGATATGATTCGGACTGGATGCATGTGATCACGTTGGGCAGATTGTGTTATTATGCTTGTGACCACACTGGGCGGATTGTGTTGTTATGCTTGTGACCATGCTGGGCGGATTGTGTTGTTTTGCATGTGACCATGCTGGGCAGATTATGTTGCTATGCCTGTGACCATGCCAGGCAGATTGTGTTGTTATGCATATGACCGCGCAGGGCGGATTATGATATTTGTACGTGAGTTGTCCGTGCAACACGTGAGTTGTCTGTGTGGATTGATATTATTAGCATGTGAGTTGACCGTGCAACACGTGAATTGTCTGTGCGGAACTAGATATTTATGTTATAGCGCATGAGTTGTTTGTTCAACATGTGTGTTGTATGTGGTTGATATTATTAGCACGTGAGTTATCCTTGCAGCACCTGAGTTGTCTGTGCTGCGATGGGATATGGATCCATACCCTAGGGTAAACCTCTCATGTTTCTCTCTTGATGTCGTACACGTGGATTGTGAGAAACTGATGGGTTTCTAGTTGATGTGAACTCTGGGAGAGCTAGTACTATTATTAAATCGGGTTGCACGCCGCAACAGGACTTATTGTCTTATTGTTATTTGGACCAGGTTGTACGCCACAACGAGCTGATATTTGGTTATTGCATTTCATATTTACTTGCAATTTCCTAACCTGATTTACTTGAGAATCTTCTTTATATACTGGATTGCTGACTGAGTAGAACACTTTAAAACAAATAATCGTGAGCGCCAAGGTGGTTTTACCTAGATTTCCTAATTTGATCATATATTTGCTCTATACTTGTTTGAATTTATGAACTATACAGGTGGTAGCGAGTATAATTTATAATTATTGATTTTATATCCTTGCCAAGGTTAGTTATAATACTTATTGAGTACATGGGGTCGGTTGTACTCATACTACACTTTTGTACCTTGCGTGCAGATCTTGGAGTTGATGTTGCTGATTATGGCGGGAGCCGGCGTTGAAGACATACCTGATTTTCGGACATAACTACCACTTGTTCTTGGTAGTTTAGATTTGAGTTCTGTCTATGAATATTTCAAATAGATGTTACCAGCTTTGTAAATCTAAAGTCTTAGTGGCTCATGACTTGTATTACTAGTCCTTGGGGAGTTGTATAAAAATTTAGTTATTTCACTTTTGACCCTTATCTTTATCATTTAATCGTGTTTATTGTTATTTGGATTACCTAGCGGGTCAGGTTAGGCGCCATCACGACTGGTTGAATTTTGGGTCATGACAAGTTGGTATCAGAGCCTTAGGTTCATAGGTTCTATGAGTTATGAGAAAATGTCTAGTAGAGTCTTGCGGATCGGTATGATTACATCCATACTTATCTTCGAGAGGCTACAAGACATTTAGGATAAACTTCCCATCTTTCTTTTCTTATCGTGCGGTATTGATTCAGCTTGAAGCGTACCTCTTCGAATTCCTTCCACTCACTCATGTGTTGTGTTGAGAGCTCGGTATTAGTTGTGCGTCGACGACTTACAATTCCATGGATGAGGTGCGAGATGTGTACTCGGTGTTATGGTTATGGGCCAATCTAGAGAACTTGAGGCCGAGTTTTTACCGTAGCTTGGGCTCGGTGGTTTCAGTTGTATGAGTATGTACCTTTGGAATTCTATGCCTGGTAGTGTCCCTAGGAATGAGGCTGGTGGCTCACTGAGTAGTTGGATAATTATATGATGAGTATTATAGGACTGCGGAATGTGCTTAGATGGTTTGGATGTGACGATAAGAATTTAAACTAGAATGTGAAAGGACTATGGATGCTTTCTTTTTGTCTTAATGTGTTGTACAGTCTCAGGTTATGAGTCTGGTAAGGATCTTTCATATTTTTCATTTGTGGAACGACGTAGATTCTTGTGTCTTGTTGACGAGTTTAGACTCGAGAAGATTAAGCAATTTCATGGTGGTTGCAACCAGGATGAGGTCATAGAGAGATGCTAGTTTGAGGCTAAGCAGGTGGGTTACCCCGAATATCACCTTTGCGGTAATCTTCGGACATGTGATTCTCATAATGTTTTATGGAGAATTCTTTCTATAAGTGGGTTATATTTGTCGCAATTTGAGTTTGGATCGCTTGAGGAAGTTGACTTGACAGTGACGAGGATGAATGTGATTTTAGCGGATTGAGTTGAGGTATTATTTGATTAGTTCTATATGAGTTCATGAAGGATTTAGCTGAATTTCAGTGTGAAGTCGTGGAATTTGTGAAGTAAAGGCATTGTGGGTTATCGGATGTTATAATCTATGGCATTGAGACAAGTGGGGAAGTATGCTATCGAAGATTTGATTGCATTGTTATAAATTGTATTGATTTCAGTCCGAGGCATACTTGTCGATCGGTTATGGATTAAAGAGGTTGATTTCGAGAATGACTCGAGCAAGGAAATTTTTGGATACATTATGTATTACACTTTACGGATAAATGAAAATCATAGGATGGTTTAGGTCTGTTATTCCTGATGGATGTAATGTGCTAAGAAAAGAGAGTCACTCGATTACGTTAAGGTGATGTTACTTTTTTGGGTGTTGGTGTACTAATGGGGCATGGGGCGTTCAGCTCGTTTGGGTGGTGTATTTTGGATTTGAGCGGAGTGTATGACTCTCGAGAAGGTTATAATGGATTCAAGACTCATATGTGGCATTTAAGGAATTTCACAAATTTGTAAGAGGCTAAGATTTGAGATTGTATTGGATGATGTTGAGACTCGCGGTATTTTTGTATCAGTATGGATTCTACATTTCAGTATCATATAGGTTTAAGGAAAGAGCATTTGATTCACATAAAGTCTCTTCAGAGTGGGCATTTTGGTTGTTGTACTAATGGATGCTTAAGAGGGAATACAATGGCTTATGGGCTTTTGTACGACGTGGTTTCATGCTAGGATCTCTTGTGGCGAGCTTGGAGCTAAGGATCATAGTGTACTGGCAAGGAAGAGTGTTAACTTGAAGGCAATTCAGAAGGAACTCAAAGATATAGGTTATCTTGGTAGTAGGTTTGATCAGTATGGTAATGGATATGATAGGTTCTTTTGGTTCTTAAGATATGGTGCGGCTTTATAGGTACCTTGTGGAAATACTCTTGGACTTGGCGATCTGGGTGACTTGGTTGAGTTAGAGAAATTCAGTTCTGATGTCTTCGTTAGGTGCTAATGGGTTTCGAAGATTTCTCGATGATTTCTACTATGGCTTGCTATGGGTATTTTCTACCGGTATGAGGAATACGTTGCGTGTTGTGATTTTCTCTTGGATAGGATCAAGTGGAAGGCTTCTGGCTGATGGGGGCATGTATCATGCTTGTGACTCAGAGTTGATAATGGGATTCTCGTGCTTTCATATGATGGTATGTTATAGGCGATCTGTCGTGTGAGACTGAGATTTGTATGTACAAGGTTGCGGTTCAGTTTCAAAAGGAAAGTCATGGGTTCTAGTCAACATGGACGGTTTCAATTGTTTGGAACACTAGTACCAGTTGGTACTACCTGAGGAGAGTGTACATTTCAGGAAGGCGCATTGTGTTCGACTTGCGCATGCTTGACTGGTATTATAGTAGTCGCAGTTTTGATCGACTGCTGATGTTAAGATTTTCTATACGGTACGAAATAATTATGGAAGTATTTCTCATGGAATGATTGTTTATGAAGGATATCTCAGTCACTTGAGTGGTAAAGTGGGGATCGGATATGGTGATTCCAGTATTCTAAGGATTTAGAGACTGGGAGTTCTTAGAGGTAGATTATTCCTAGGTTGCGGACTGTGAAGGTATGACCAAAGTTATACAGCTAATAGTATGTGTTATGGTTAGGTTATGGTCTTTTGGAGGGTTATTTATCTATCTGTGGATGTCCAGAGTTGATTTGGGGGTCCATTGGTAGACCCAATGAGGATGTGTATTCTACGCTGGGTCAAATTTGTTAACTCAACACAACTATTGTTGAAGGGTGTGTCATCGGTTAGAGTTGATCTTATTCGTGAATGATATGTTCAGGGTGTTGCTCTGCTATGCTACGATGGGGTGTGAGACTGTTGACTATTTACACTCATGATGCGGTTCTGTTTGGGCCTTGTGACAGAATTCGAGTGAGATGGATCTTGGAGTGTTGAATGGTTGATTGCGCCTTGGTTATGATCTTTCCCGATTGTGGTATATTTTGCTAATCGTTTATCCGTGGTTATGGTCATGCACTTTGTGTAGTTGATGTTCATTTGCGTGTGGTTGTCGATTTTAAGTATTTGAACTCAAGGTATTTCATGTGAACCTGTGTTTGGATTGGGTCATGCATCACATCAGAGTTATATTGGGTTATGATCCTTTGGGTCAATTTCGCGTGTCTTGGTTCTCTCTCTGTGATGGGTTTATAGCGTTATGCTCATGGTGGTACCTGTTGAGCTTGCGGGGGGGAGGGGGTCTCTCATTTGAGTCATTTTCCATTTTTGGGTACATTTGAGTTGTTTCTTGTTGGTGCATGGATTGCACGATTTGTGGCTTTAGGTTGTATGTAGAGAAACTTGTATTTAATGAGATAAAGTCATTGGACCTAGAATGAATGTTATCGGGTTTGATTATGGTATGTTTGGAAGAATAATGTCACTAATCAGCTTGCTATGGTTCTTGTCGGATGAGAGAGCTCCATGACCTGTTGATCTGACGAGTGATTATGAGTTTCTGCGTGTTTCTTTCATCATTGGCAATGTACGAAGGGTTAGAACAAGGTTTTATTTTATATGAGGTTTAGTACCGGTACCAGGTTTGTTTGGAGCAGCTATTGTGGTCGAAAGTTATTGCTTTGAGTATCTGAATTATATGGTATTTCATGTGATTACATCTTGGATTATGATTATGGCCGGATACAAATTGTTCAGATATATATGGTATATGGATGTGGGAGTCGGGTCTTGTAATGGATTCGGGATATTGGAGATTTGATTCCAAGGTTTACGGACTAAGGTTTAAGGAAAATCTTCGGTTATGTTGAGTTGACGGACTTATATGGATTGGAGTGACATGGGATCACCCCCGGGTATGTGCAAGGTGAGTTTACATAGTGATTTGATGGCTTTGGAATGAATCTTGGCACGTTCGAGGATGAACGTATGTTTAAGTGGGGGAGAATGTAATGATTTGATCAGTCATTTTGAGAATTTGCATCCCGTTCGATGGTTTGAGGTCATGAGTAGCTTCATATGATGTATTATGAATTCTGTGAATCGTCGGTTTTCGTTTTCAGGTGATTCGAGATTGATTTTGAAGAATGATTCTCAACTTGGAAGCTTTGAGTTGGAAGAGTTGACCAAGTTTGACATTTGTGTATTTGACCTTGGATCGGAATTTTTATGGTTCCATTAGGTCCAGATGGTGATTTCTAACTTGGACGTATGCTCGGATTTTATTTGGTTGTTTCTACAAGGATTTAACATTATTCATCGAAAGTTGGCAATTTGAAGGTTTGGAGTGTTCATAAGTTTGACCGAGAGTTGACTTTGTTGATATTAGATTTGGATTGTGGTTCCTGGAGTCAGAAGAGGTTTGTTATGTCATTTGGAACTTGTGTGCTAAATTTGAGGTCATTCCGAGTTGATTTGATATGGTTCGGCATGAGTTTTGGAAGTTGAAAGTTCATTAAATTCGATTTGAGGTGCGATTCAAGGTTTTGATGTTGTTATGTGTTATTTGAGGCCTCGAGTAGGTTCATTTTATATTTTGGAACTTGTTGTATGTTCGGATGGAGTCCCGAGGGACTCGGGTGAGTGGCGGATGTGTTTCAGATCATTTTGAGCTATGTTGGCTTGGCCTGAGGTGCTGGTTCCGGTGTGTCCACATCTGTGGAGTGCTGATTGCAAATGTGAGCCCGTGGATGCAAAACGTTGGTCGTAGAAGCAAAGTTGGCCTGTTGTCGAGAATTCGCAGGTACGGGGAGCTCGGTCCCATCTGCAGAAGCGTAGAAGCGGTGAGTTGGGGCGCAGAAGCGAGAATCTTCGCAGGAGCGATTATAGGCTCACACCTACGATGTCGCAAAAGCATAAATATTTTCGAAGGTGAGAGAGGTCGAATTTCAATGATTTTCCGAAAAAGTGGAGTTTTGTCGCAAAAGAGACGCCGCAGAAGCGGCCATTTGTTTGCATGCGCGAAAATGTTGGCTGATTGTATATATTTCGAGGTTTTTTTGTCACAATTTGAGATTTGAAGCTCGATTTTGGGCGATTTTGGAGAGAATTTTCATCATGTGGATTATATTTCATGACTCGGTATTGATTATATCTCATAAATCTATCTTCAATTTTGGCATTTGGATTATGAATTTTAAAAAGAAATTTGGGGTTTTTGTCTAAACTTTTCTAAAGTGAACTTTTGAGTTTTGAACATCAATTCGGAGTCAGATTTGAGAGAAATTAGTATGGTTGGACTCGTAATTGAATGGGTTGTCAGAATTTATTGCTAGGTTTTTAGGTGCGGTCCCAAGTTTGACTTTTTGTTGACTTTGAGTAATTGTGGGTTCGGGTTTCACTTTTTGGTTGACTTGAGTAATTGATTAAATATTCGACCTTTATCGATTGAGTTTGTCTCCTGTGGCATATTTGATATTTTTGAGTTGCTTTTGTCTAGTTTCGAGTCGTTCATAGGTTGATACGCGCGAGATGGTATTCTAAAGTGATGTTTGGCTTGCTCGGTATTTTTTTGGGCTTGTTTGAGGTAAGTATAATTTCTAAACTTGGTTGAGACACTATTTGCCTGAATTATTTGTGACAGCTAAATGTTAGGGGTATGCATGTGTAACGATCCGCCCGGTCGCTCCGAGAATTTAGCCCCGTTTCCCCCGTTTCTGCTTCATTTATGTGTGTTGGGTCGGTTGGTTCGGAATCAGAGAGGTCATGGTGAGCATTGAGGCAATTAGTCTCTCAAGGTAGCCTAATAGTTGAGAAAGTCAACTGATAGTTGACTTATTGGTAAACGACCTCAGAATGCGGATTTTATGGCTCGGATAGCTTCGCTAGGTGAATTGGGACTTAGGAGTGTGTTTAGAATATTTTTGTGATGTCCGGTGTACAATTAGGCTTGAATTGGCGAAAGTTAGTCTTTGGCGATTTCCGGACGGCTGTGGAAAATAGGCTATCACGGACGGAATGGAATTCCGGAAGTTGGAGAAGGTTCGTAATGTCATTTTGGATATGTCTGCAAAATTTCAGGTCAATCGGAGGTGTTTTGGTTAGTTTCGGCGTAGTTGGCGAAATTTGGAAGTTTCAAAGTTCATAGGCTTGAATTTGATGTAATTTTGGTGTTGTTGAATTATTTTTGGTGTTTCGAAGGCTCGACTAAGTTTGAATGATGTTATGGGATATGTTGGTATGTTTGCTTGAGGTCCTGAGGGCCTCGAGTGTGTTTAGGGTGATTAACAGAACAATTCTTGGCTTGAAAACTGGGCAGATTTGTTGCTGGTATGAGGTTCTGTTTTCCTTCTACGCGATCGCGGGAGAATGTTTGCGATCGCGTAGAGTAAAATAGTGGGGAAGGAATTTTGTTCTATGGGATCGCGTGGTTATGATTGCGATGGCATAGGTTGGGCAGGATAGGCAGTGCGATCGCGTGGGTGGTTCTGCGATCGCGTAGGGTATTTTGAGGCGCGTGTATGGGGTGGAGAATTGTTCTATGCGATCGCGTGTATTGGTCTGCGATCGCAATGGTTGGTTGGTATGTGCATCGCGATCGCGTGCCAAGGTTCGCGATCACAGTGAAGGAAATTTTATAGCTGGGCAGAATGTTTTAAAAGGCCTGTTATGCGAAATTGGCTCAAATTTCCTCCATCGTTGACGAGTTGGGAGAACTTTTGAGAGGATTGAAGAGGTAATTGAAAGGAATAACTTTGAGGTAAGGTTTTTAACTTCATAACTCACTTATATGTCGATTTCTAAGTGATTAAACCATAGAATTTGCTGGAATTAAACCCAAATTGGGAAAGAAGGGGTGCATGGGAAATTGATTCTTCTTTTGAGGATTTGAGTGGGAAATTGTGGTCCGATTTTAGTGTTCTTGGTATGTATAGAATCATGGGAGGACGAGGATTATAATGATGTAAAAATTATCGAATTCTGAGACGTGGTCACAGGGCTCGAGTTTGGCCGAATTTCGAGATTCTTGAATCATTTGATAATTTTCGATTGGGTTGTGTTCCTTGAGTATATATTAATGATCTTGAACTGATTTTGGCTAGATTCGGAGAAATCGGGAGCCAATTTGAGGATCAAGAGCATTTCGGACTAGTGTTGTGGCCTGGTGGAGGTAAGTAATGGTTATAAATCTTGTCCTGAGGGTATGAAACCCCGGACTACATATTTCTCACTGATTTTTGAAAGGCGCACATGTCGGATGACGAGTATGTGGCATGTACTGACTTTTGGATTGGACTAGGTCCTCTCCGCGGCAACTAATGAGTTGCATATTTACTCAAAACCTTGTGTTAAATTATGTTCTAAAGAATTGTGAAATATTCGGGCTGTAAGCCATGTTGGGGCCTAGTGCCGATCTGTTTTAACCCCTTGGGGGCTATTTTACTGATATTCTCACTACTTCGAAACTATGATTTTACACTCAGTCTTTCTTGTGATATTGTTGACACTCCTATTTGATCATATTGCGATTTCCTGAAATGAAATACTATTTGGGTCGAGAACCCCGTTTTATTTATGGCCCGAGTGGCATGTTGAGAGTGTTTGACTGAGTGAGGCGAGGGCCGATGTTGTGAGGATATTTATGATATGAGACAGGCTGAGAGCCTAAGAGTGATTGATGCCATGATTTGGCTTGTTTATTAGCGCTTGGGCTGAAGGAGCCCCTCCGAATTCGGAGTCTGTACACACCCCTAGTGAGCGCAAGTACCTACCGAGTGCTGAGTGCCGAGTGACGAGTGACGAGTGATTGGGAGGCATGAGTGACTGTGAGGTGATGAGGGACTGATTACGAGTGATGGTGAGGTATTGCCGAGGGGATGATTATGAGTGACTGTGAGGCATGCCCGAGGGGATGATTATGATACATGTTTTGCCTGAGGGACTACTTATGATTTTACTACTTTCACTCTGAGCTTATGAAATATGTTTTGCCCAAGGGGCCTCTATATGATTTATTTCATTTTATCACTAAACCTTTCGGTTGAAGTTGTTGAAAAATATACATTCTTCAAAGGATTTTTCTGAAGTTGATTTTAAGGCATGATGATTTCATATATCTATGTTATACTGTTGGAAAGAAAGGTTGTGCATCTCGTGATTTGATGACATTGATTTTATGTGTTTCTTGTTGCTCAGACCTGATTTATTTCATTACTACTGAGTTGGCGTACTCACATTACTCCTTGCACCTTGTGTGCAGATTCAGGTGTTAGGGCAGGGTGAGCTGTCTATCTGTTCTAGAGATTCTCGGAGGTTTTCTAGGTAGCTGCATGCGTCCGTAGTCTTGCTCCCTCTCCTGCTTACTATTGTAGAATTTTATTCTTCGAGTTGTATATTTTATGTAAATGCTCATGACCAGTGACTCCGGGTTCTTGGGGGTTGTATTTAATGTTCAGTATAGATTTAACAGTTTTATAAATGTTTAAAGAAACTTTTATGGGTAATCAGTATAGTAAAGATGTAAATGGAAGTTATTATGATTCGAGTTTGGGTTTTGGCTAGCCTAATTTCACGATAGGCGCCGTCACGACTGGCCTAGATTTGGGATCGTGACAGTGGTATTAGAGCGCTAGGTTACATAGTACTCAACGGTCATGAGCAAGTTTAGTAGAGTCTTGCGGATCGGTACGGAGACATCTGTACTTATCTTCGAGAGGCTGCAGAACCCTTAGGAAAATCTCACATTTTAAAAATTCTTGTCGTGCGAATCCTTTTATTCATCCAAGGGCGTAACCCTTGAATTCCTTCCATGTATTCGAGCGCGCACGAGAGCGCCTAGTTTCAGATATGCATCGACGACTTGTGGCTTCCATGGATGAGATGTGATTTTGGCATGTTGATAATGGGCCAGTCTAGAGGACTTGAGGCCAGATTCATTCTGTGGCTTGATTGCTGAGATTTTTGTTGTGTGGGCACATGTAATTGGGGACTTGTATGTTCGTTTGTGTTCTCGTTGATGAGAATTGGTGACTAAGATGCCTATGTGGTGGGTGTGATTTGATGGTTAGATGTGTTCAGACTGTGATTTGTGATAAAAGGGTTGGCTGGAAATGTGGCAAGATTTATTGAGTGTTCGATTTCTGTCTCGATTTGGTATATGGCCTTGAGTTGTGAGTATGTTGGAAGACCTCTCATGTTGTGTAGTTGTGGAATGAAGCGTATTTATCTGTTGGGTTATGAGTCCCTGGTAATGTCTGTCAGTTGATCATTTGCCCCAGTAACGTTCATGTATTTGATTGACGGTGTATTCCAGTCATATTAGCACTCTTTGTTATTGTATTCATTGATGGTGTCCTGGCATATTCGCGTATCCGGGAGTAGCATACTCAGTATCTGAGGATGGCATTATAAGGATTTAGGGAGGAAAGGCTCTATGCCAATTCTCCGAGTGTGAATTTTGGCTCGGTTCAGTAGCATTTTGGGGACACGCGGTGTCCAGTGAGGGTATCCGTGTGGTCAGACATGTATGGGTAGAGCTTCCAGAAGCTCGATATTTCTGTGACCACCGCTCCAGTGTTAGTTCGGGCATCGGCTTCATGTTTTTACCGCATATTGTGGTGCCTCGAGGGTAGGCGTTGGTTGTGTTCAGATGAAGGAAGGTGTAGTGATTGCAAGATAGTTCTGGTCTTCAGAGATGTATGGAAAGATAGCAGTTGAGGCTAAGAGGGTAGGGGTATCTCCTGCGGGTTGTCCTAGGGTGTGTGGTCTCTATGTAGTTCTGTAATAAGTTCTCTTCTACCCGTAAAAGATATATGTTGTAATTGGAGTTTAGATCGCTTGTGGAAGTTGGCGTGACTATTGCAATGGTGGATGCGAGATTAGCAATGTATTTGAGTGTTAGATGGTTTGGGTCATATAAGCTTATAGAGGATTTAGTTGAATCCCACCACGACATGGTGGCAGTGATAATGTGTGGGCATAGTATTGTTTGTCTTGATCCTTGGATTTGAGCCAAGTGGGGGAGTTCGTTATTGATAAGTTGATTACATGATTATGTGTGGTATTGGTTTCAGTTCGAGGTATATTGGTGAATCAATTATGACCTGCAGGTATGGGGTCTGGGAATGTCACGAGTAATGGAAATTTCTTCGATATAGGTTGTAATGTACTCTGTTGGGTAATTGGGTTCTATTGAATGAGTTAGTGGAAATTGTAAAAGGTGTAGTGTGTGCAGTGTATGAATTTGCTTGTGGCTTCAAGTGAGTGGATTACTTTCCTAGTATGTTAGTGTGCAAACGGGTCAGGTCGATTCTGTCTAATTGGTCAGTGTGATTCAGATGGATGTCAAGACTTGTGGTATTCTACATCATCACGGGTTCTACATATCGGTATCAGGAAGAAGTATCAATTTGAAGGTAAGTCAGAAGGAACTTGGGTAAATAGGGAAAATTGGTAGTAGGTCGGATCGTCATGATAAGGGATACAATTAGTTCTTTATGTGTTCATAAGGTGACGAGTTTTTCGGGTGTATCTTAGCAATGCTCTTGGATTTTTGGTGTCCTGCGTAGTTTGTTTGAGTTAGAAGAATTCAGTCCTGATGTTTTGGTGTCGTGAAAATGGGATTTCGGATAGTTCCGGATGGTTTCTACCGCGGTTAAGGGTGCATATTTTCTTATGGCGCGTAGTGAGTTTGTTTCTAAATGGGATCTAATGGGAGTTCTTGGCTAGTTGGGTACGTAGTTGCTTGTGGCTCAGAAGGGACCATGGAGTTCCCATATTTTTCCTAGGTTGGCTTGGCGTGTGCAGTACGTTGGGTAGAGTTGAGACTTGCATATGTGAGGTCACAGTTCGGTTCTGGAAGGAAAGTCATAAGTTCTTAAGCAGCATGGGCAGTTTCAGATGATTAGGTAGATGATATCACTAATTGGTACGACGTGATGAGGGTATATATATTTCATAAAGAGCAATGTGTTTGAGTTAAGGGTACTTCATTGGTATCGCGGCACCCTATTATTGGATCGACTGTTGATATTCAAGGTTGCTTGGTGAACGGAAGAATTATAGGGGTATCCCCTGTGGAACGAGTGAGTATTTGGGATGTGTTATGTATTCGAGAGGTGGAGTTGTGATCAGATATGGTAATTCGTACGTTTCATGGATTTCGAGACTGATAGTTCTCATAAACATGATATTTTGTGGAAGTAAATTGTGAAGATTCGAGCTGAGCTAGTCAGATGTTAGTATGTACGGTGATTCTATCATTATGAACTTATCGGTAAGTTATTTATCTGTTGTGAGGTGATCAGAGTTAATTTAGGGTCACTGGTAGGCTAATATGGGTGCGTGTTCTGCACCGGGTCAGAATTGTTGGCTCCAAATTTCTTCTATTGAGGAATGTACCATTCGATTGTGATTGAGTTTATTCATGTTCTAGAGTGATCTATGAGTTACCCTTCGGTGTTGCGAGGAGTGGTGATTATTGGTTATATGCACATATGGTGCGGTTATAATTGGGCTTTATAGCTAGATTTGAGTAAGGTAAGTAATTGGATGTTGCAGGATTGAGGCGTGTTGGTTATATACCTTCTGTTTTGGGTGGCATGGTATCGTCCGGTTTTCCCCGTGGTTATGGCTATGCACTTTGAGTACTTGATGTCGAATTTCGAATGGTTATTGATTTTGGGCAAGGTGTCTTGAAATATTTCAAGTGGACCAACGGTTGGACGAGATCGCGCAGTGTAGCGGAGTTATGTAGGGGTTTGACCTTTGGTATTGGATTCATGTGTTTTTATTTTTACGGTGTGTTCCAGGTTGTTAGCATGATATGGTGATGGTTATTGTTAATGGCAAGATAGTCCTCTCGTATGGATCTTTTATATATAAGTTGATTTCATTGGATGTTGATGTTAGGTGCACAAGTTGCACAGGTTTTGGCTTTGAATTGTATCGATGTGTCATGTTATCAGGGTGGTCGTGATGGATGAGAAGAGATCATTGGGCCTAGAATGAACATTTTCAAAATTTTCTACAGCATACATGGAAGGATAAATATCGGGAGTCGGCTTAGAAATCTGCTATAATTCCTGTTGGGAAGGGGGAGCTTCGTGTCTGACTGATCGGACGAATGGTTGTTAGTTCTACGTGCTTCTTTCATCTTCGGCAGTATATGGAAGTGTTAGAGCGAGGCTTTTCTTGATAAGGGGGTTATGTACCGGTATGGGGTTGTTCTAAGCAGCTATGGTGGTTGTGAGTTATTGCTATGAGTGTTTGAGTCGCGTGGTGTATTATGTGATTTCATCTGGGGTACGTATAGAGCTTGATCCAGCATGTTCAGACTTGTTCAGTTCATAGTTATGGGTATTTTGATCTTGTATATCATTTCGGAAGTGGGAATTTGGCTCTAAGGTTTATGTGCCAGGATCTGGATTTTGAAATTTCAGTGGTATTGTGCTATTGGACCTATATGAAGATAGGGTGATGAGGGATCACCCCCCGGGTATGTGCATGGTAAGCTACGCAACAATTTGATAGTGTTGGAGAACAACTCTTGGCATGTTCGAGGATGAACGTATGTTTAAGTGGGGGAGGATGTAACGACCCGGCCGGTCGCTCCGAGAATTTAGCCTCGTTTCCCCCGTTTCTACTTCATTTTATGTGGTTCAGCTTCATTTATGTGTGTTGGTTCGGTTGGTTCGGAATCAGAGTGGTCATGGTGAGCATTGAGGCAATTAGTCTCTCAAGGTAGCCTAATAGTTGAGAAAGTCAACTGAGAGTTGACTTATTGGTAAACGACCTCGGAATACGGATTGTATGGCTCGGATAGCTTCGCTAGGTGAATTGGGACTTAGGAGTGTGTTCAGAATATTTTTGTGATGTCCAGTGTAGAATTAGGCTTGAATTGGCGAAAGTTAGTTTTTGGCGATTTCCGGCCGGCATTGGAAAATAGGCTATCCGGGGTGGAATGGAATTCCGGAAGTTGGAAAAGGTTCGTAATGTCATTTTGGATATGTCTGCAAAATTTTAGGTCAATCGGAGGTGTTTTGGTTGGTCTCAGCGTAGATAGCAAAATTTGGAAGTTTCAAAGTTCATAGGCTTGAATTTGATGTAACTTTGGTGTTTTTGCGTTGTTTTTGGTGTTTCGAAGGCTCGACTAAGTTTGAATGATGTTATGGGATATGTTGGTATGTTTGGTTGAGGTCCCGAGGGCCTCGGGTGTGTTTCGGGTGATTAACGGACCAATTCTTGGCTTGAAAACTGGGCAGATTTATTGCTGGTGTGAGGTTCTGGTTTCCTTCTACGCGATCGCAGGAGGATGTTTGCGATCGCGTAGAGTAAAATAGTGGGTAAGGCATTTTGTTCTATGCGATCGCGTGGTTATGGTTGCGATCGCATAGGTTGGGCAGGATAGACAGTGCGATCGCGTAAAGTATTTTGAGGCGCATGTATAGGGTGGAGAATTGTTCTATGCGATCGCGTGTATTGGTCTGCGATCGCAATGGTTGGTTGGTATGTGCATCGCGATCGCGTGCCAAGGTTTGCGATCGCAGTGAAGGAAATTTTATAGCTGGGCAGAATGTTTTAAAAGGCCTGTTATGCGAAATTGGCTCAAATTTCCTCCATCGTTGACGAGTTGGAAGCACTTTTGAGAGGATTGAAGAGGGAATTGAAGGGAATAACTTGGAGGTAAGGTTTTTAACTTCATAACTCGTTTATATGTCGATTTCTAAGTGATTAAACCATAGAATTTGCTGGAATTAAACCCAAATTGGGGAAGAAGGGGTGCTTGGGAAAATGATTCTTCTTTTGAGGATTTGAGTGGGCAATTGTGGTCCGATTTTAGTGTTCTTGGTATGTATAGAATCGTGGGAGGACGAGGATTCTAATGATGTAAAGATTATCTAATTCCAAGACGTGGTCCTGGGGCTCGGGTTTGGACAAATTTCGAGATTCTTGTATAATTTGATAATTTTCGATTGAGTTGTGTTCTTTGAGTATATATTAATGATATTGAACTGATTTTGGCTAGATTCTTAGAAATCGGGAGCCAATTTGAGGGGCAAGAGCATTTCGGACTAGTGTTGTGGCCCGGTGGAGGTAAGTAATGGTTATAAATCTTGTCCTGAGGGTATGGAACCCCGGACTACATATATCTCACTGATTTTTGAAAAGGCGCACATGTCGGATGACGAGTATGTGGCGCGTACTGACTTTTGGATTGGACTAGTTCCTCTCTGCGGAAACTAATGAGTTGCATATTTACTCAAAACCTTGTATTAAATTATATTCTAAAGAATTGTGAAATATTCGGGCTGTAAGCCATGTTTGGGGCCTAGTGCCGATCTGTTTTAACCCCTTGGGGGCTATTTTACTGATATTCTCACTACTTTGAAACTATGATTTTACACTCAGTCTTTGTTGTGAAATTGTTGACACTCTTATTTGATGATATTGCGATTTCTTGAAATGAAACACTATTTGGGTCGAGAACCTCATTTTATTTGTGGCCAGAGTGACATGTTGAGAGTGTCTGACTGAATGAGGCCGAGGGCCAATGTTGTGAGGATATTTATGATATGAGATAGGCCGAGAGCCTGAGAGTGATTGATGCCATGATTTGGCTTGTTTATTAGCGCTTGGGCTGAAGGAGCCCCTCCGAAGTCGGAGTCTGTACACACCCTCAGTGAGCACAGGTACCTACCGAGTGCCGAGTGACGAGTGATTGGGAGGTATGAGTGACTGTGAGGTGCTGAGGGACTGATTACGAGTGATGGTGAGGTATGCCCGAGGGGATGATTATGAGTGACTGTGAGGCATGCCCGAGGGGCTGATTATGATACATGTTTTGCCTGAGGGGCTACTTATGATTTTACTACTTTCACTCTGAGATTATGAAATATGTTTTGCCCAAGGGGCCTCTATATGATTCATTTCATTTTATCACTAAACCTTTCGGTTGAAGTTGTTGAAAAATATACATTCTTCAAAGGATTTTTTTGAAGTTGATTGTAAGGCATGATGATTTCACATATATATGTTATACTGTTGGAAAGAAAGGTTGTGCATCTCGTGATTTGATGACATTGATTTTATGTGTTTCTTGCTGCTCAGACCTGATTTATTTTCATTACTACTGATTTAGGGTCCTCACATTACTCCCTGCACCTTGTGTGTAGATTCAGGTGTTAGGGCAGGGTGAGCTGTCTATCTGTTCCAGAGATTCTCGGAGGTTTTCTAGGTAGCTGCATGCATCCGCAGTCCTGCTTTCTCTCCTGCTTACTATTATAGAATTTATTTTCGTCGAGTTGTATATTTTATGTAGATGCTCATGACTAGTTACTCCGGGTTCTCGGGGGTTGTATTTAATATTCAGTATAGATTTAACTGTTTTATAAATGTTTAAAGGAACTTTTATGGGTAATCAGCATAGTAAAGATGTAAATGGAAGTTATTATGATTCGAGTTTGGATTTTGGGTGGCCTAGTTCCACGATAGGCGCCATCACGACTGGCCTATATTTGGGGTCGTGACAGCATGATTTACCTATGCCTGGGGTAATGCTTAGGCTATGATATGCCTAGAATTGAGTATTAAGCTTTAAGCTATAATGTTTCTCATTGAGCCATGTTTGAGGTTACGATGAGGCTAATTCCCTGAATAAACTTGGTAATCACTATTTCGGTGATGAAATTGCCGAGAGCTGTGATAGAACACTTTGCACATGCCTACACTTTAACATGTCATTATACCAGTCCCGAAGCATAAAATCTGATATTTATTCATCATATATATGTGTTCTTGTATACTTGCTTCTGTGCGATATGATTTGAACTAGATGCTTGGGACCACGCCGGGCGGATTGTGTTGTTATGCTTGTGACCAAGTCGTGCGGATTGTGTTGTTATGCCTGTGACCACGATGGGAGGATTGTGTTGGTATGCATGTGACCACGCCGGGCGGATTGTGATATTTACGCGTGAGTTGTCTGTGCAGCAAGTGAGCTTTCTGTGCGGATGGATATTATTAGCACGTGAGTTGTCCGTGCAACACATGAGATGTCCGTGCAGATCCAAATATTGATATTATAGCACATGAGTTGTTTGTGCGGTTGATATTATTAGCACGTGAGTTCCGTATAGCACGTTAGTTGTCCGTGCAGCGTGTGGATACGGGTCCATCCCCTAGGGTCACCTTCTCATGTTTCTTTCTTGATAGTGTACACGCGGATTGTGAAAAACCGATGATTTTCCGGTTGATGTGAGCTCTTGGAGAGATGGTTACTATTATTTGATCGGGTTGCGCGCCGCAACAGGACTTATTGGCTTATTGTTATTTGGATCGGGTTGCGCGCCGCAACGGGCTGATATTTGGTTATTGCATTTCATCTTTACTTGCAATTTCCTTGACTGTTTACTTGATTTACTTGCATATCTTCTTTATATGCCGGATTGTTGACTGAGTAGAACACTTTAAAACAAAGAATCGTGAGCACCAAGGTAGTACGTTTTACCTGATATTTCCTGCTTTGATGATATATCTACTCTATAAATGTTGAAATTTATGAACTGTAGAGGTGATAGCGAGTATCATTTATAATTATTGCTTTTATTTCCTCGCTGAGGTAGCTATGATACTTTTTGAGTACATAGGGTCGATTATACTCATACTATACTTCTGCACCTTGCATGCAGATCTTGAAATTGATGTTGTTGATTATGGAGGGAGCCAGTGTTGAAGACATACCTGACCTCTTGACATAACTACCACTTATTCTTGGTAGTTTAGATTTGAGTTCTGTCTACGTATATTTCAAACAAATGTTGTAAATATTATTTCATATCAGCTTTGTAAATCTAATGTCTTAGTGGCTCATGACTTGTACTATCAGTTCTTGGGGAGTTGTATAAAAATTCAGTTATTTCACTTTTGACTCTTTATCATTAAATTATGGTTAATGTTATTTGACTTACCTAGCGGGTTGGGTTAGGTGTCATCACGATTGGTTAGATTTTGGGTGGTGGCACTAAAAGTCATGATTTTTAAAAAAAAAAGAAGATGGATACTAGTAAAGTGAACTCAAACTCTGGGAAACGTTCCTAGAGTTCCAAGTAATAAAGGTTCAAACTCGTGAATTTTTCTCGGAGCTCTATTGCATGTTTCAAATCCAGGAAAAATTCCTGGAGTTTTGAACTATAAAATTTCAAACTCCAGTAATTGTTCCTCAAGGTCTTTCGTGTTCTTGGTAAGGATATTTTTGTCCAGACTTATATTTTTGTATTAAAGTGTGATTACTTTACCAATATATAATTTAAAAATTAGCTGGCTAAACCCAAATAACCGATCCAAAAAGTGGTCAACCCAATTAATTTTTGTCTTATGGTTGTACTAGGCTCAAATGTTATATTTTCCAATAGGTATAAATAGTGTACATAAATTTGCATATGTTATGCGAATATTATTTGTATGAAAAATGAAAATGGTAACCAACGTATGTAGTAGGACCGTTTCATGCATTAATTATTTTCTCTTACACGTAAAACCGCACTAGGCCATAGAGTTTGTAGGTTAATTCTCTCTTTCTAAACCAAGAAATGGAAATGACAATTCGAGGAAAATTGAAACAAGTACGAATGAGAAAGGAAGACTTTTAGTTAGACTATTAAATTAAATGAGAATGTGATTGAAGCTGGTTTAATTTCAAAAAGTTGAAGTTTGTGTTTTGACGTTCAAAAGTATGGTGTACAGAGCAGAAATATCTCTTAAGTTCCATGGTTTAATAAACACACTTTTCTAAGGTAAAAATTTACTTACGCCTAGTTTTACGTCAATTCATATCGACTTAATTACGTAAATAATTTAGTGATGAGAAAATATACATTAATTAACTATATATAGTTCAGATCCATCACACCTTTTAGGGTGCAAGTCATTTCCCAGTCCTATTCGTGCACCAGACTGTTATTTTTTAATTATGATTCCGATAAGTCAATGTACAAACACATGTTATGCATCTATTAATTCATTCCTACCCTATTAACTTAAGTTAAAATTCTGTGTTTACCAGTAAAATTACAAATTTATTGGTTTATTATTCATGAAGGATAGTAATTTTAATGGAAATTGTCAAAACATACCTTCAGACCGTGTTAAGCACGGTAATCGGTCTTTGCTTTTAGAGGAGACTTTTGGAAGACTTTGAATATTAACTACGATCTCAATTCACTACTACTAGTAGTAGTCTTCTGCTACAATCATTTAATGAAAAATAAGTGCCCACTAGCCGTCGTCAAGTCAACACAAAAGAAGACTTGTCTCCTTGTTGGTATCCTTACTTTTGACAAACAAATTTAACTTTTAGGCACTCTATTTTAAAAAGAATTATCCAATCAGATCACATATATATTGATTACACTCATAAGTTTTGAAGATAAATATTAATCGTGATAATTTAATAAAAAATAATAATTCATCTACTATTACATATAAAATATCAGTACATATCTTAAATCCTTAACAAAATTACAGTAAAGTTCCCTTGCTCATGAACCATGGGGTTTGGGCACATTTCATGGACATAATATCATAGCAGCAATATTCGCGAAAATTGAACACTAATTTGAAGTGGTGAAAATTTTAGTAAGAATTGGCGAATGGTAATCAATTGAGTATACTCTATATATAGAACAATGGTACATGTATATATGTCAAATAATTTTTGTATACATATATATTATATCTAAAACGTCCTTAAATGATTTCACTTTTAAATGATTCACATCTGTCTCCTATTAAACATGCGTTCTACTTTCTCAACTTTGTATTAGGGTGTTGAGAGTTGAGACATTAAATTTAGCGCTAAAACATACAACTAAAACTCAAATTACAGTGCTAATATGATGTAAAAATTTTTGAATTTAAATATTCAAGGACGTTATTAAAGATCTTGCAGATCTGTTTGATCTTCAATGATAATAATGTATACATACTAAGTTAAGAAACTTATCCAATCAAGTTTTATTCAATGGTACTTCTACTTCATGCTAATTGCAGAGCCTCCAATAATATGAACGTGAATTCTATCCTCGGTAAATTCAAGAATTCAAGCATTAAACTTTTTTTTTTTTGATGATAAGGATATATTATATTATATAAAGCTAGTCATTATTGTTACAAACAGGCAAAACATGACCACATATTAGTGGTTTTTGAGCAGTAATATTTTGATTCCCTAATACTTTAAGTCTATTACAAGCCGAATTGTCTAGTAACTTATAATAGTAGCAGACATCTTCAGCGCCTTTGAGCAGGTGATGAGTTACAAAATAAAGTGGAGCTGCATGGAGAGTTGGGTTGGCATTAACAAACTGATTTGGCCCTTTCTTGCTTGCATCTCTTGCCAAGAGGTGCGCACCTTCATTTCCTTCCCGAAAATTATGGCTAAGTAGTAGGGGCTTCCGTTGGAGCATCAACGATCTGCCTTCAGAGATAATGTTAGTTAAAATAGGTATGTCTTGATTTATAGCTAGGATTGCATCTATTGAATCCGTCTCTACTTCCAGTAGAAATAGATTTTGGGCTGTCGCGATTTGAAGTCCTTCGTAGATAGCTTGTAATTCTGCATGGAGTGGTGAGAGAGCATAATCTTATTTTTGATACCCCACTATCCATTTACCAAGATTGTTCCTGAAAACTCCTCCTAGTCCAGATTGGTTCTTTTCTTTATCAAAGGCACTGTCAGTATTTAGTTTATACTAGTGTATTTTTGGGGGGTGCCATTTTATATGAATCTCTATCTTAATACAAGGGACATACCCTGTAGTGTTGAGAAGGTTGTATTCTACTTCTAGGTTCTTAATGTTGTCAACCCTAGGAGGATGTTGGATATTATCGATATTATTTTTATTTCTATTGATCCATGTACCCCAAAGAAGGAAAGCTAGGAAACTATCCCATGGCATATAAAGGATTCTTGGAGGATTCCCCAACTCTTTTAAGGATAGTAGCCAATGGTCCTTAAGGTTAGAAGTGTTTATTTTCAAATGGTTCCACACGTTAGCAACCCTAGGACATTCTAGAAAAATGTGTTTAATGGTTTATGCTTCTTTCCGACACATAGGGCAAGTGGAGTCTATGTTGACGCCGATGTGGTTAAGGAAGGAGTGGCATGGTAACCTATTGTGATTACATTGCTAAAGGAAAAATTTAATCTTATTAGGACAATGAATTTTTCAAATCCACTTGAAGTCTTTAGTAACCAAATTTCCCTTATCCTTAAGAAGATTATAGCAAGAATTTGTTGTAAACAATCCATTATCATATAAGCTCCAAAGGGATTTGTCATAGATGGCTAGTGGTTTAGGAATTGATTTGATTTTATCAATGATAGTGGAGGGTATTTGTATAGATAAATTTGATAGAGATCAGTTTTCATTAGTGACTATGTCTCTTATTGCTAAGTGCTTTTCTCTTTGACCAACAGGACCAATAACGCAATTTCTTAGAGGGGGGGAGGATGTGATCCATCGAGTTTCCCATATGTTTAGGTTAGAGTTTTTCCCTAGAAGCCAGAGGACCCCTTTGCTACACATATCCCATCCTCTTGGAATACTTTTCCAAATGAAGGATTTGTAAATCGTGTTTCGCTTACTATATTTTTGGTTAAGCAATGTGGCACAAGGACTAGTTGTATTAGTTAACAACCTCCAAGTTAAACCTCCTAAGAGTGCCTTATTTTTGTTAGTAGCGGTTATAATTCCCAGGCCCCCTTCTTTAATAGGTTGAGTGATGGTATTCCAATTAATTGAATGAATTTTTTGCTTCTCAGTAGTAGTACCCCATATAAAGTTTATTTGAATTTGTTCAATTTATTTATGACTTTTTGTAGGGAGAATTGTGTATTGCATGACATGATTTGGAAGAGAATTTAAGGTAGCTTTGGCGAGGGTTGTTCTTCCTGCCATGTTAAGGAGATTTTTTTTCCAAGTGGAAAGCCTTTCTCTCATTTTATCTATTATAAATTGGTAGTCACAAGGTTTGGGATGATTATTAAGCATAGGAAAGCCCAAATATTTTCCAAATACTTTACTTATTTTAATGTTGAAACCCCGGGAAATGTCTTTTGCTAAATCTGATGGACAGTTCTTGGAGAATAAAATTTTTTATTTCTCAAGGTTGATTTTATGGCCTGAGATGTTACAAAAGTTAATAAGGCAGTTCTTGATTGAGTTGTAGTTTTTTTTATCCGCCTTTGCAATTATTGTGAGGTCATCCGCAAATAGAAGGTGAGAAAAACCAATGCCTCGATTATTAAGGAGGATAGGATCCCATAAGCAAATATCAACCTGGTGTAGGATTTGTCGTGATAACATTTCCATGACCATAATAAAGAGGTAAGGAGATAACGGGCAGCCTTGCCTGATACCCCTACTTGGGGTAAAGAAGGTAATTTTTTCCCCATTTACTAGAATTGCTATCTGACTTGAACATATGCAATACATGATGAGTTGTTTAATTTTTGGGGGGAATTTAAAGTACGAGAGTACTTGGTAAATAAAAGACCATTCAATCCTGTCAAAGGCTTTCTCCAGGTCTAATTTTAGAATCATGTAGACTTTTTTGCCTTTGATTTTCCTGAACTGAGATAGAATTTCTTGAATGACGATTGCATTGTCACAAGATCTTCTACCCTTTATAAAGCTAGATTGAGATGATATGCTCTAGGAAAGGTTGGATCCTGTTTGCTATTATTTTTGTTATGGATTTATAAATAGTGTTACAGAGGCCTATAGGTCTAAAATTTTTAAGGTTATTAGCATTAGCTATCTTAGTACGCACATGTAGGAAAGGTTTAAGTTGTGAGGCATAACCTGAGACTTTTGTGTACAAAGGTCTACAATTGAGTGACATATGATATCCCAATATGTTTGGTAAAAAAATGGATGAATCACATCCGGTCCCGGAGATTTAAAGAGTTTAAATGAGATGATGGCCTTAACTACCTCCTCGGAGGATAGGGCAGCATCTAGTTCACCTAGATCTATATTTGATGACCAATGAGGTATATTTCTAATGTTATCCCATTTGGTCATAATATGGTCAGTGGTGAATACATTTTAAAAGTATTCAAGGGTGTGATTAAGAATTAACGAAGGATCATTTATCCATTTTCCTAGATTATCCTTGAAGTTAGTGATTTTATTCTTCCTAGCTTTGTTGGTAGCTGCTATATGGAAGAACTTTATATTCGCATCCCCTTCTTGGATCCAAGAAATTCTAGCTCTAATTTTCAAATAGTCGTCTTCTATCTTAAGAATATTGTTGTATTCCTTTATTAGTTCGGATTCTAGATTTTGAAGAAACGGACTATAATAATAACTAGTGGAAGATTGAATTCCTCTTAGCCTAGCCATTATTTTCCTTTTGTTGTCAAGGATGTTACCAAAAAATTTCCTACTTCAACTCCTAACACTATGTAAAAAGTTAGTAGAGCCCTGGATGTAATTGTGATTTTGCCAGCTTTCCCTAACTAAATTAACAAAATCTGGATGACGGCACCAAAAAGTTTCAAGTCTAAATGGTTTATTAAGTCTACCTACCTTAGTTGGTGTGACTTGAATCAACAACGGATTATTATCCGAGTGGGTCCTAGGTAAATGAGTAACTACGGCTTCCGGAAAGAGATTAATCCATTCCAAATTAGCAAAAACTCTATCTAATCTCTCCAAAATTAATCCCTTGTTTTTATTTCTTTTGTTGGACCATGTATATTTAGGACCCTTAAACCCAAGGTCTATTAAATTGCATGCATTAATACATTCTCACATAATATTTGTTCTGCTACTACCAACACGGTTTCCTCCTAATTTATCATTTGATCCAAAAACATCTTTAAAATCCCCACCTAATAACCATGGGCCTTCTATCATGCCATGCAGGTCTAACAAATTTTTCCACATTCTGTTTCTAAGATTTTTATCATTACTTGCATAAATAGAAGTAAAAGTCCAAATTTTTTGAATAGAAATTACCTCAATTGTTGCACTTATCTCTTGGCTCCTACGGACAAAACTATGAACACTGACCTTTGTGTGACCTCAAAGAATCACCATGCCACCTGCTTGGCCCTCAGCAGGGATCTCAATCATGTCTGAGAAGCCAAATGGGTTGAGAAGAGGTAAATGGATGTCTATCTTTGTCTCAAGGAGTGTGACCATGCTAGGGTGATGAGTATCAATTAGGTCACGGAAACTTAGCCTAAAACTCTCATTGTCCCCCCCCCCCCTCTTATGTTCCAAATAATAAAGGTATTCTGTCTAATCATGCTGGGTGTTGGATTGTGAAGGTCCCCATTCTCTCTCACTCTTCGTGCATAAAATGGATTCCTCCTCTGAAAAGGAACAAGAATCATCGCACGATTCCCTACTGTTGGATCCGCAGGTGGCCTAATATCCATTGTGCACTTGTAAAGTGCCGTTGGGCAGTAGAGTATTTGCCTCTGCTACTGCGTCTCCATGAATAGAAATATTTTTAACTCGTCGAGGTTTGAATCCTCTACCAGATTTTAAGGGATTAAGTTTATAGGATCCATCTCTTCTTCCATTGGTTGGTTCATCTGATTTTGATCCTGAGTGGGTGGAGGTGGTTGCATGTTGTGTGCAGTGTGTGCATTTGATGTTTGAGAAGGATCTGCATGAGCATTCCATGGGGGTGAATACTGGATTTAGGTTGGATTCAAACTCGGGGTGAAGAAAGGAAGGTCCATTATTGGTGATGGATTGTGGACAGGGATGAAGTGTTGTGGTAGATTCCAATCTGCTCTCATGGACTGGGTAATGTTGGCAGTGAGGTTTGGAGCAATCAGAGTTAGGACATCGTTTAGACAAATCTGATTGACATAGTTGTTCATCCCAATCGAACTCCCTCTGAGATTAGTTGTGCCAAGTAATGAGAGTTCTGGATGACTATTATCGTCTCCCTCCCTTCCAACGTTATGTTGAAGAAGATCGCATGTCCTAGTAAGACCATCTCTACCCAGGACATGGGTTGTGGTTTTGTGGTAGAGGTGGTTGGATTAAGATCCTTCTTGGGGGCTGATTTTGATTCTGTGTTTGTGGAGGAAAGTTATTTTCCATGTTTGGACTTAGGTTGATTTTCTGAAGTTGAATGAGATGGTAACGTCTCCTTGCAGATATAGGGACTCTTGGCATCCTTCTCTGAAGAATGTTGATTTAATTGAGGAAGAAGTTCAGGCATTGAAGTGCTAGGGTAAGTTTCTAGGTTGCTAATGATTGAATTGTTTTCATGCATGAGAGTGGATTGGAGTGATGTATATTTATTGAAGATTTGGGGGTGCAGATTCTGAAGTTTGTTAACGTGTATATCTTGTTCTGCCATTTGTACGTCAGAAGCATTATGACGTGCC
>ML325020.1:46707-66233 GCA_005239505.1 Nicotiana paniculata | reverse complement strand
TTTCTCTCCAAGCCTTACTCTCAAAATGGGTAATCATGATACCATAATCCGCGAGTTTGAAGCCATGGGGAGGAAATGATCCCACCATTGAGTCTGAGGGGATTGCCCAAGGACTTGTTAGGAGAATGTATTAAGCTGTGGAGGGATTGGTAGAACCTATCACTAAGAGGGGAGTGTCCTTGTCCCTATTGATGTCACTGCACCACCAAATCCTATAGTATATCATCATGGTACCAACGTACGTTAGAGATGTGGAGTCGAGGGGCATCGATTCAGCTATCGCCCTATCAACCTAAGGTTACCAAGTAAGTCACTCTTTAGCACAACCAACGTACTCTTGTTGTATATGTACATCCATATTGAAGAACTTTCATAGGCATAGTCTTAGTAAATGTTGAAGTCACTAACCATTGCATGCACCTACTCTTTGAATGAGATCCAATATTTCTTGAATCCACTCTACCGAAAAGTTTCTTATATGCAATCTCTTATGACATCGAGCTCTATAATCATGTCCTTGAATTGAGTTGTAGCTATAGAATTACCATTTCCGACACACCTTTCTAAACTCTAACAGTGGACTATACCCGAAAAATTTCTTCCCGAATGAATGGATGGACATCTCTAATATTTTCGCACAAAATTAAAAGGATATTTTCTCTCGACCATTTATTCTTCTCTATTCGGTTATTACACCATGGGTAATCCTCCTAATTATTAATCGATTTCCGTTATCTCGTTATAGATTGTTATTGCTAGAGGTGTTGGTGTATTGTATAAACTTAAGGAAAAGCTCTTTGAGGTATGTATGGCTAACTTTAATCTTTGTAGAGACCTTGTTAGTGTCCGAGCATTCGATATGAATTCCTGGCTTGAGTGTGTTTGAATCGATTTTCCTATTGTGATGAGGTGAAGGATCCTATTCTCTGAATGCCTTAGTTGATTACCATGCCCCCATGCTATATGAGATTGTGAAAAGGTGATTCTTTGTGCTTATTCTATCATGTGCAAAGCTTGTTAAATGTTGAATACATCGGTATGAGAGAATGTGCTACAAAACGAAAGAAATGATAACGAAACAAATTGTTGAATCTATCTAAGTGCTAAATGTTGTGTAGAAGTAATGGAAAGGAAATGTGGATTTATCTAATTGAACTATATGTTGATGGTATACCGTATATGACTCATTGTTTGGTAAAGATTACTGTGGCCTTGATTTCACATGGTTATTTGGTTGTTACGAATGTATATTCTTCATGATGAAAATCCTTGTTAATTGAATTGATTGGTTGATGTTGCTATCAAATATGATTGTAAGGTGGGATCGGGTTGCACACCGCAACAAAAGAAATAAGGTTGATGTTGAGAATAAATAAGGGTGGAATGTGAATTTTATGGTGGGATCGGGTTGCGCTCCGTAATAGATGAAATAAGGGGGGAATGTGAATTGTACAGTGGGATCGGGTTGCACGCCGCAATAGAAGAAATAAGGGTGGAATGTGAATTGTACGGTAGGATCGGGTTGCACGCCACAACAGAAGAAATAAGGGTGGAATGTGAGTTGTCCGATGGGATCGGGTTGCGCGCCGCAACAGGAGAAAAATTGAAATAAGAAACTGTGAAACTCTCATTTGTGTTCTTTGTATTTCTGTGCAGTATTTGTTTGGTTTCCATGACTGTCTTCTATTTGTGTACTGTTTGATTCTACTTAGAGTGAAGTTTGTTCATGCATACTAGTACTATTCAATGCTACTAACGTCCCTTTTGCTGGGGGAACTAAATCTTTTAAATGGTTGTAGGTGGTTCTATAGCAGGTAGCGCTGATCGCTGATAGTGGTGCCTTCCCTCCATATCTTCAGTAGCATGTTTATGTCGTTTCTTTTGAGGTATAGCCGGGGCCTTGTTACCGGCAAGTCTATGTATTCTCCTCCATACTCTTAGAGGATCCGTAGACACTATGTGGGTGGTAAATATATTTTGGGTATTTGTTGTACTTACTCGCAATCGTGGCCCCGTATCGGGAATGTTGTATTTAGCATGTATGTTTTGGTAAGATCTAATGTTAAAACGTTAAAAGAGAAAAAATTGACATTATGTTGTGAATCCACGTTTTTGATTTTCTCTTGCTATTGCATATGAAGAATGTATGCTATAAACACGGGAAATTCATTGGGTAGGAAAGGCAAATCAGGTCGGATTGACCGGGTTCATCCGGTTAGGCGCCGGTCTCGTCCCTCGGTTTTGGGGCGTGACAGTTGCACTAAGGTTTTATATGTCATGAGGTATATTAATGATATCGGGTTTGGTAATGTGTCACGCCCCAAAAAAGAGGAGGCGTGACTGGCACGCTGTTCCATACTTGGCCCGAGCATATCACTTTGTAACTATCAACTCTGGAGGGGTAGCCCTCAACTTAGGCTGACGAGGCCTACCTGCAAGCTGATAATACCAATCAAGGACGATGAGGCCATGTTCCTAATCATCTAAGGATAACGACTATTTCATCTGAGGGGTAAACATACCCAAAAGCTTATATACATAACTGTGTAGGATGATGAGGCTGCTATGAGCGTCTACAACTAGAAATACCAAATTGAACATGCAAATAGGGCTAGCAAGGCACAATACTGACATACAAAATATATAGTAGTCGTCTACAAGCCTCTAGAGATAACAAAATTGTAATCATGGTTAGGACAGGGTCCCAACGTACCCGTCAAGTCTGTATATACAAAATGGACTCCAAAGTCTAGACCTAGTAACTCCGGAGGAGTGGAGCTTACTAATCAAGCTGATATTTGGATTTGTCTACTGGGAAGGTCTTTTCGACTGTCTATCGAAACTTGCAGGCATGAAATGTACCGAGTATGTAAGGCAATAGAATAATTGAAAGTTGAAACTGAACTGACAATATAATAACTGAAAGTAACTAGGAGTCAAAGATGATCTGAAGACTTACGTGCTGATACTGATTCATCTCTCTCAATATATTAAGTAAAACAACTATCCATCCCTATAAGGCTCGATACGTGTAACTGCTTGTCCATAGTAGGCTCGCTCATAGGTGCTTTGCCATATTAGGCTCGGTATCTTAATCGCTACTCGGAAATTTTTGGCTCGCTCACAGGCGCTCGACCACAACAGGCTTGGTATATAACTTACCATCTGATCTGAGGTTTCCCAATAGGGACCTGCCCACGATTATATCTCGGTAGTGGTGAAAATACTATAATATTGTAAATAGACCTTCTGCTCTCTTGATTGAAAGAAGACAATACTTAACTGAATATAAAGACCTGATAAGGGAGAATACTTTAACTTATGAGAATAGGATGATGTACATAAATTAAGGAGTACAAACTTCTTTTTATGTCTTGTTACTAAACACGTTTCATTGCGGGATCATGCCAAATGAAGGAAATATTTAGTCTTAACATACCTTATCAAAATCTGTCTAAAAACCACTTTGAACTTGTCTTGTCGCATCTCAATCTACAACAACGATAATAATACTATCGTTAAGATACAAAAGGTACTACTACCGCACAACAAACGATAAGATTATTTTATATTAAAACGGTCAGCATCTCCCTTATAACGTTTACTTCCTTCCAATTTGAAATAATATCAACAACAACAAGAACACAATCTTTCTTTTACTTTTGCTATTAAGATTTGTTCTGCAATGTTCTGAGCCACGATTTTTATAATCATCTGGCTCTAATAACCGGACTCCTAATTTACTTAGCTGATGTAACTCTCGAGATTTTTCTTCTCTCTTAGCATTTAAGTTGGCTTAATCTTTCTTCGAATCTGCGACCTAGAGTATTAGTTGTTACATTAACCTTTCGTGGACCGCTACAAAACATCCATGTTATAATCTTCTAACAATTCAAGCATTTATCTATGACGTGGACTCAATTCTTTATTTTAACGATATCCTGAAGTCTCCTGTAACTATAATAATGTAAACATATTTGTTGCATGTATAATACTCCAAAATCTTAACTGCGTTGATAACATAACTAACTTTGGGTCAGAGAGAATAATTCCTTTCGTGCCTTTTCAACTGTCTTTAAATGTAAGCAATTACTTTTCATGGTTGTTCTGCCACTTGTTGCATGAATACTTGGCTTATCTTAGTGCTCACGCATATTGGAAGTTTGTGCAACTCATATGATCTCGAATATTACTTTTGATTTTACTTCCCGTTAATTATTCACGATAGGTTCCACTTTCTTATGGAGTGCATACAATGTTCTAATGAGACTGTTTTTACTAGATCATTTCTTCTATAATATTGAAATCAGGTTACTATGCTTAGGTCAAAGACGTCTTCCTTATTTCCTCAGCTAGTCTTTTGTTGTAGTACTTATGGTAGACTATCCGACTCTTGTAAAGCTGTGATCTTATTAAATCATATAACCGGTGGAATTTTTGATGTTCGTACTCTTCTATAATTATCCTTAGTTACTTACCTCCGTTCCCTTGACCTCGTCGGGTTACTTCTGAACTCAATTTTTGATTGTCTCTCCAGTGGAACTCTATTTTATTTCTGTAACACTTACACGATACCTTTATCTACCCCAACTCCTACCTAAATATTTCTCGAGGATTATGATATCGTATCAACGACACTGAATTCCCTACGATGGGAATTCATTATGTTTATCTTGCATGATTTGTTGCTATATATGTGACCTATTGTATAGATATAACTAGGCTCTTCCTGTATCAACTACTAACTACTAGTTGCTCTATTCTCATATCTATATTTTGTGTAACCTTTCTTGGGTTATGTCTTTTGTCTTAACTTACCTCTCGCACTAGTTCCTTATGTCAACTGTCCATTTGAACTTATTTATCAATTAACCTCCTGGCCAGAAACCCTTACTGCCTATTCCAGGGACCGTGCTTGCATAATGTTCTATAGTCGTAACATATCTATAGAATCTGAAGAAATGCAATCTCATTCTTTTGTCCTTTTTACCGCTTTCTTCCTTTTCCATTCTATATTTACCTGAACCACTTAACTATGACTTAATACCATATCACACAATCTTTCCCTTTTTAGGGTAGTACTAACATTTAATGATCTGAAGTTTTACCTGTAAGTATTTTACCTCTTCATCTTTGGCATCTTTTCACATCTTCAATGACCCTTACTCGCCTTGCCGTAAGTGATCGGGTTCAATCCTTCACTACCATTGAGTAGCGAGGGTGGTCGATGCAGTTTTAATCTAACTAGGTTTGGATCGAATCCATATGGAGTTAATTTTTTGGAATTAGGTTTATATCTAAGATAGATGCGGGCTTTGATTCTAGTTACACTTCCACAAGTTTGGGTTTGATTCTACCTCTAACTTTACTCTATTGTATGCGATAATTGAAACTAAGGACAATATTTTTGTTGTTGTTTTTCAAGTGTTTAACAAGACTAGGGTAGTGACTTTTACCTAGGTGGATATCTAACGGGTAGCAAAGTTCTAGGGCAAGCTTGATTAGTTGGGATTGTAATATAGATATCACACCCGAGTACTCACTCTATAAGTCTCGGTAGTTTGAGTGATTTTTCCCAATTTGGCTTTCTCAAGTCCAAATGGGTATTCATGCAATTCAAGTGATATTAGCTCAAGTCGGGTATTGCTATTTCTAGGTTTAACCCTTTAATTGGGGCTATCAATTTCTTGAGTTCACCCCAATTCCTTGTTAGCGTAGTTTTTCTAGACTTAATCCCTCTTTCTCAAGTAGAGACTAAGTCATAAAGACATGAATCAATGTTGCAACCATTAATTCTATAGTTCTAGCAAGAACTAGGGTAAATATCAGCAACCCATTCACATTGAAGCCCTATAATCAAATAGCCATTAAATACCCACGCTAGGGTTGGGTAACAACCCTAGCTATGCGTTTAGCTACTCATGAAAATAACAGAAATTAAAGATGAAATGAAGATAAAATCCATAATATGAAATTAAGGAATGAAAATGTAATGTTAAGAAGTGAATCTAGTACAAAATTTCCCAAAACATAAAGCCCAGCCGTCTCACGTGCTCATACAATACATAACATAACCTAAAAATGATAAAATGTTCTATTTATACTAAGCTGAAAATATCTGACAAAAATACCCCTGCGGAAGTTGTGCGATCGCATAATACTGAGTGCGGTCGTACAATTCTGATGCCGTCCGCTTTTTCTCTTTTGGATCTGGGTTGAGCTGAGATTTTGCAGACCGTATAATTCCAAGTGCGGCCGTGCTCCAGATTATGCGGCCGCATAAAAGTGGTGCGGTCCGCACTTGCTTGAGTTTGCCTTGAAATCGACTCTCTGATTCTTCATCTTGCGGACCGCGTAATTTCAATACGCGGCCTCACAAGGGACTTTTGCGGCTGCACAATTCTGGTACGGATCACATTTCTCTCTTTTACTCAAATTATCAAGTCTTTGAATCTCAGTCATCGCGGTCCGCGTAATTTCGTTGGCGGCCGCATTGGGACTTTGCGACAACACATTTTGGGTGTGGTCTGCGCTCATCAGTTAGCCCAAAAAACACACTCTCTGAATCTCCCTTATGCAATCCGCATAATTATGATTGCGACAACATCATGGTTTAGCGACCGCAAAATATTTGTGCGGTCCGCACTTCAGACCTCTTTTCCTAGTCTTGGTTTTTGTTCAATTTTTGACTCCTTTGTGAGTTGATTTTGATTCCTTTGGCTCATTTTGAACAATTCCTGCAAGCAAGCATATTTCATTATTTTCCAGGAATACCTTCAAGCATTTTTGGTCTAAAACACAAGTAGAAGAGAGCAAATAATAGGTTAAAACCCCTACTTATCAACTCCCCCAAACTTAAGATTTTGCTTGTACTCAAGCAAATAAGGTAATTCCCACCTCCACTAGAAAAAACTGATATTTCAGCTGGCCTAAGGTGAATCAATCATGCATCAATTGGGACTAACAATTACCCTCAACACAAATGAATTATCAACAACATCATGTTTTGACCTTATGAGTACCAAAGTTCTAATGTGACACTAGAGCATCAAGAGTTGACTTAATTCACCAAGGAAGCTCACTCTATCACGTAGGTCATTGTGGAACCCAAAATCCTCCTGCTCTAATCTTTATGAGCAAATCTCACTTTAGAATGTAACACTCAAAACAAGGATTGTGAAGAAATGCGCTCATCTCTCTCAAAAGAATGTCACAAGTCCGACTCTAAGTACCATAAGCTTTCCCCTTATGTAAATCACCACTAATGTAAGCTCACTCAACTTGAAATCATATACGGATTTTTCGGGAATGTAATGAAGGCTTTTGATCAACGTAGGACTTATCGACATATGATGGTTTTGATCTTTCCTTAAGCACTCCATTCTGTCATTTTGGCTCATACTTTCTTGATTCTTTGAGTTATTTTCTTCTTCCTTAAGGGAACTAGAGAGACACACTGTCACTCTTTCTTGCTCATGGAAATCATTTTTCTCCTTTTTTTAATCACTCCACGCCTTTCATCATTGCTTTCTTTGGTCCCTTCAACTTTCACTTTCTTTTTGACATATTTCTTTTTGGCCTTTCTTCCTTTTCTTTGCCTTTACTTTTCTTCATTTATTTTTCTTCTTTTTTACCTTTTATAACTTTCAAATTCCTCGTCTCTCCCCCAAACTTATGCTTTTGCTAATTGTTATCACGAATGCTAAGGAAAGATCAGGTGCCAAGAGAGGGTCATTATAAAATGGATAAAGGATTATAATGTGGCTATTGAATGAAAAAGGCTTAGGTTCAAAGGGGTTGACTAGGGATATCACATTGGTAGGCTACAAAATCTTTCAAGTTTCAAATTTGATCAAGGAGAGCCTACAATCATTTCTCAAGTCGAGCTACACTTAGAATTTTGCCTACAAAAACATTAAGGGCAAGTTCTAGACTTATTGGCACTGAACTTGGACTTGCAATTCAATACCTCACCTCTCACACTGCTGGGTTGTTAAAGAGAACAAAGTCGAGGGCCCACAACAGTGACGACCCAAAGGGTCATCACCTATGTTATTACCCATCCCGTACTTTCGAGGCCTTAAAAACCTCATTTGTATTTGCCTCGATTTGCGTGCGCAGTCCGAGCGCGTAGCCAGACAGCTTAAATATGAAGTTCTGTGAAAAATGCTAAGATTTGATATTAAAAGGAATAAATTTGACTTTGGTCAACATTTTGGGTAAACGAACCCGGACCCGTGGGACCGTAAGAAAATATGGGACTTGGGCGTATGCCCGGAATCGAATTCCGAGGTCCCAAGCCCGAGAAATGAATTTTTGAGTAAAATTATTTTCTAAAAATATTTAAGGAAATTGAAAATGAAATCTGATTAGAAATTAATGGTATCGGGCCTGTATTTTAGTTTCGGCGCCCGGTACAGGTCTTATATATGGTTTAAGCACTTTCTGTAAAGTTTGGTTGAAATCGGATTTCGTTTGACGTGTTTCGGACTTAAAATGGAAAAAACTTGATGTTTTATGAAATTTGATAGGATTCATGGATTTTGAGGCCTAATTCGATGTGTATGATGTTGTTTTGGCTATTTGATCACACAGGAAAGTTTGTAGGAGGTTGTGTGAGTAATCAGTGAAATTTGGTATCGTTCCGAGATATATAGGTCAGTTCGGCACGTTGTTAGCGAGGTTAGAAAACTTCAAATTCCTAAGTTTGGTTCTTGAGGTTTGGGGGTTTGATTTCGAGTTTTAGCGTTGTTTTGAATGTTCCGAAGGCTCGAGCGAGTCCGTATTATGATTTGAGACTCGTTGTTATATTTGGATTAGGGCTCGGGTGGGCCCTGGTGCCTTCCGGGCACCTAACGGGGCTTAAAACCAGCAAACTCAGCTGCTGGTGCACCTGCTCTGGTGTGACCGCAGGTGCGATTACCCAGCATCGCAGGTGCGAGACCGCAAGAGCGGTCCCAGTCATCGCATGTGCGAACACCAGTGGCCTGGCCAGCCTTCGCAGGTGCGGATCATTTCATCATAGACGCGAGACCGCAGGTGCGATCTCCCCTTCATAGGTGCGATCCCAGATCCCCAGCCCAATTCCGCAGGCGCGAGGTTCTCCTCGCAAGCGCGAGACCGCAGGTGCGGTCCCAACCATCGCAGGTGCGATCACTGTTCAGGTAGAAAGTTTAAATACGGGTTTTAAACCCATTCCTCTCATTTTTCATCTTCTTCCTTAGGCAAAATCCACCATTGTTGAGAGCTTTCGACCAGGCCTTGTGAGGTAAGTAAATTCCACTCATAAATTTGTTTCATGCATGTATCTTAGCCTAAGTAACTACTCAAATTAGTGCAAAAATTCAAGAAAATGGGTAGTAACCTAGAACTTGTGATCATCTTAGAATTTTCTGTGAATTGGCCATGAAATCAAGTAAAAATCGTATATTTATGATCCTTAGGCCTTGAGTGAGTGTTTCCTTCGAGAGTTTCGAGAATCCGAGCGAGCGGGCTCGGGGTCAAATTTTGATAAATTTGAAAGAATGCTAGGAAATGGATAATTAGGCCATGTAATCGAACCTTTGAATCCTTATTGATATACTTTAGTTGATTATGACTAGATAATACCATCCCGGAGTCGAATTCTAAAGGAAAGGCGGTGTTAGAGGGTTGATTGCTATACTTTGGACCTGAGGTAAGTGTCCGGTCTAACCTTAGCTTGAGGGAATAGGAGTTGAGTATAATTTGCTACCTGCTAATTGTCAAATACGATGTATAGGCATGGTGACGATTATCTATACATTGGTGTCTAGCATGACCGTGAGTCTTTATATTGTGAATATTCTGATTTTGTGGTAATTTCCATGTTTAATTGATGATTTCTATATGTTGTGAAGAATATGTGAAGGGTATTGTATTATGTAAACTCTGTTGGAGCATTAGCTCAAACTGCAACGAAAAAATGAAGAAATATGAGATATTACATCCTTTGGAGCATTGGCTCAAGCGATAGAATAAGTCATGGAAATGAAAGTGAAAGAAAGAGAAAGAGTTATTGAAATATACCCTTGCCGGGATTTAATTTTTTAATTATTGTTCCCTTGCCGGGATTCCTATATCTATTCTGTTTACTTCGTTTCCCTTGGTTGTGATTGCTGTTTGGGTGAGGAAGAGTGTTAAAGCACGAAGGGAGATGTCATGCATTGTTTGACATTGTGAGGAAAGAGTGTAAAGCACGAAGGGTGATGCCGTGCCGTATGATGTACCATTCCATACCATATTCATTGATTATACAGTGAGGAAAGAGAGTAAAAGCAAGGGTGATGCCGTGCCATGATTTACATTGATTACATTATACATTGCATAGTGAGGAAAGACAGTAAAAGCACGAAGGGTGATGCCATGCCATTATTTACATTGATTACATTATACATTGCATAGTGAGGACGAGAGTAAAAGCATGAAAGGTGATGCCGTGCTATGATATACATTGATTACATTATACATTGCATAGTGAGGACGAGAGTAAAAGCACGAAGGGTGATGCCGTGCAAGTTTGTGATTTCTTGTCCTTATTGATATGCTGGCTTTGTTGTTCTTTTCCTTATTGAGATTTCTTATATGAAACTGTTATCTCCCCACAACATGTTCCCCTTCCTTTATTCATTGTTTTCTTCCTATATTCTTATCCGTTTCATATATGTATATATATTTATTTGAATTACACAGGTTTATTTGGTAGTCTGGTTCTAGCCTCGTCACTACTTCACCGAGGTTAGGCTAGGAACTTACTCAGTACATGTGGTCGGTTGTACTGATGCTACACATGCACTTCTTTATGTTGTGAAGATTACGCAGCAGGACCCGGAGGACTTCATTAGTGGGAGTGTCTTCCATCTCATCATAGAGGCTTCAAGGTATACCCGCTGGCGTTCGTGGGCCTTGGCGCCTCCTCCATCCCTTTGTCTTGTTTTTCCTTTAGTTTCAAAGGCAGACATGTATTTCCTTTCAGACTTATATTTATCACTCTTAGACAGTTCGTGAGTTTGTGACTCCAGGTTTTGAGAAATGTTGCATCGTTGTATTGTGATTGTCTTTACTTAGCTTAAAACCGTATTTATTTCCGCTGTTTAATTTGCGAACTCATCTGTTTATTTTGTTAGAATGAGGTTATTATGCTAGTTTAGCTACACACGTTGGCTTGTCTAGCGGGTTCAACGTTAGACACCATCACGGCCCACGGTGGGATTTCGGGGCGTGACAACAACAACCCTATCTAAGATTGAAAATCACAAATGGCTCAAAGAAACCACTCGATGATTGTTTTAGTCGACACAAGAGTCTAAAGGTCACAAAAAGAGCTATTATTTTCCAATCAACTTGTTTCTAACCATAAGGTCGAAGGTAAGTGTGTTAATACCAAGTGAAGCTGCTTGAGACACTTTTATTCATTACTACTAAGTACCAACACATAAAGAAAATATACTCACTCCCTTAAGAAGGTTGTCATGCCATCTATCGTTGGGAAGAGCCACCCGGTTCACACAACATCCACCTTTGGAAAGAACCGTGGTATTAAGAAAGCCAAAGGCTTATTGTTCACACAAAGCATACAAAATAAGCTAACAACTTAAAAAGAAGCTACTAAAGGAAATAAGAAGCTATGCTACTAAGGAAGAACAACGAAAAAAGTTATGAAGTAAACTACTGAAAGTAAACTGAATATGTAAAAAATGAAGTTAAGCGAATACATACCTAATGGAAATGAGTATATACATTTAATGGCAAAACTATATACATAACAAAAGTGGAAATAAAGATAAGGAAAAATAGTATAATGGTTATTACATACCAAATGTCATCAAATCAAAATGGACCACCCCCAAAATGAAAAATAACATTATCCTCAATGCTAATAACAAATAAGAACATGTAAATGGGTAGAGAGTAAAGAGAACTCCTTATGTGGTCTCTGTCTGCATTGGATCCTCAATATGAATAGGATCCTCAGCATGCATGGGCTCATCAACACCCTTATTATCCTCTATATAGGTCTCCGTATCCTATGACTGGGGGACTACGAGTTTTCTGATCATCTGAATCAACTCCTCAGCATTGTGTGAAGTGGCGGACGGCTCTTCAGACTGGCCGGCTGCTGCCTCTGATGCTTCGGGAACTACCGCATATGCTGTTGGGGATTTCTCCTCAATGAGCAGATCCAAGGGAGTATCACTAGCAGAAGAAATCTTCTCGACCTCCTTGCTCAACTTCTCCACCGACTCCTTAGATGCCTGAGTCTTCCGTATCTTCTTCACCTGCTTTCCCAAATTCTTGATATCCTCCCATGTGCATCAAGAGTTTGCCGGATCTTCTTCTAGTCATCCTGAATCTTCTTCAAAGAGTCCTCCACTGATGGAGGTACCTGAAGCATTGATGGGGCTGAAGACTGTGCTGCCACTGCACTAGATATGGCAGTCAGCTTTGTGGTAGCTTCCTGCATCCAGTTGTTGAGACTGGATAGTGTCTGTGAAGCCCACAATGTAGTTTGAGGTTAGGTAAAAGATGTGGGCACTGACAGTGGCACTGAGTGGGATGGCCCAGAGGATGGAGGAGGCATAGTAGCTGCTCCAGTAGAAGTACCGACTACTGTGGAGGGCTCCGACCCAGTGTCCACTACCCTTGGCTCTTCAGACTGGTCAGTGGAGGTAGTGGCTTTACCCTTGACTTCAGGGTTGTCCGCTCCCTGGATGTGGTACCATGAGGACGGATTTTTGGCCTTCACCTTCACATAAAAATGCCTCTTCTCTACCCCTTGATCTTGGAAATACTCAGTAAGGAAGTTGGGGTAGGGATATGATCTTTCTTCTTTCCGGACTGCATTGGAGATGTTGTAGGACATCAGGTTCCCCACATTAATCGGATATCCTGCCATGATGGAAGCTACCAATACTTCCCGGGTGAGTGGAAGGACATTCTAATGCTGGCAAGGGTCTAGGTGTCTGCACACGAATGTTTTCCATCCTTTTGCTTCAAAGTCAAGGGTGGCTCTGACTATTGGAACTCCATATATGAGCCATGCAGGTGTTGTCCCCGGAATAGCTAGTATCTCAGCTAGTCATGGGCGAGCTGCATCATCCAAGGCTAGCTTCTCCAGGTATTGCACTGCCTCAACCTCCTCAAATCCTGCATATTCATTCAGTGTGTGGCCATCAAACCGGATTTTCACGTTCTGGACCTTCGTCACCTTGGTACCCTTTTTGATGTGAGCAACATTTGCATAAAATTCTTTGACGAGGTATTCATTAGCATCTACCACTCGGATGGTGAAATATTTCCATCATTTTCTCTCCGTAAATTGCTTTAGGACATTTTGATTGTGCGGGTTTAGGTCTTTGGTTATGAATTGTCGCTCAAGCATGAGCAACCTTTGGGGCCACCATTCCCGGAACTTGGCATAAGCCTTATCACTCACAAATCTATCATCCCACACCTACGGTTTCCTTGACCTAGCCAGACGTCCCACAATTGTGTCACCCCCTCTCCCGTCATCCGAGACCTCATCATCATCATCTAAATTTATTGGGGTAGCTATTGTGGCAGGTGTTCTATCAGGTGGAGAAATGGCTCAGATGCCTGACTACCTCCCTTTGATCCATCAGAAGAACCAGCGGAGGAGGTAGGTTCATCGACTAGGTGGAGTTGACCGGGGAATTGTTGTGATTGTGCTCCCGATTGTGCTTGCACAAAATCTCGCTTAGAAGTCTCCCGGGATGCGAGGTATTCACTGGTGTCCGAGGAATCCGGAGGAGGTCTAGTGAGGGTAGTCTTCTTGCATAAGACTTTCTGGACTGATAATGGCATGCTAGGTTTTCCTCGACCCGGCCTCCGGAGGATTCTGCCGTCCCTTTGGAAGTGTCACCTCGACCACGTGAACGCACCATTATCTGCACATGCAAGTAGTTAAAATCAGTTAGAATTGGGGTTCAAAATGTGTTAAAGAATGATAGCTGGAAAGAAAGACAGAGCTTCTCAGAACAGGGCAGCATACCGCATAAAACTGAGTGCGGCCTCATAACACTTATCGCGGACCGCACAAAAGTGAGTGCGACCCTGGAGATACCAGGTTCAGACTACTGGTTCTCTAAAGTTAACCAGCCGCAGATCGAATTGAGTGCGGCCGTATAACACCCATTGCGATCCGCATAATTTTTAGTGCGGCCGCATAAGCACTTTGTTGGGTCTCTGAAGTTCAACTGCGCGGACCACTCAAAATTGGGTGCGGCCGCAAAAAAAACAACCGCGCACAACACGAAATTGAGTGCGGTCGCACAATCTTAGCATTCACAAGTTCCTTCAATCCAGGGTATCACGGACCACACAATTGTGTATGTGGCCGCATACCCTACCAGAAAAGAACTTAAGTACGATTAATACTAGGGTTTTCACTAATTAGGCATGATTTGTGGAAATTAAACAATAAAAGTTACTAACCCCAACCCCCATTATGCATTCAAACACTACCCATATTTTTCTAAGTAAGATTTAAGCATCAATTTGACATATTTGGCATGAACCTAACCCTAACTTAAAAAGAAAACTAAAACCAAGAGAAAAGAAAAGAAAAAAGATGAAATAATTCATTAAAACAACATACCAGTAGTGAAATGTAGGAGGAAATCTACACTTGATGAGTAAAAGATGAGATTGAAAACAAGGAAGAGTGCACTGTTCTTTAGTCTAGCTTGAGAGGTTAAAGTGTGTAAAGTGTGAATAGTTTCAAGAAGTCCTATTTATACTCTGACCCCAGTGACCCACTGACTTACTTGAGTGTGGTAGCACAATTTTGGTGCAGTCCGCACTCTTTACCTTTTTCTCACTCTATGGCGCAGTCCACATAAAAATGGCTGCAGCCGTACAATTTGTGCGGTCCGTGAAATTTTGATTGCGGCCGCGAATCCTCAATGGATTTTGTCAGGCCAAACTTTAGAGAGTTGGAATTTTCCCTCTTCCATCTGTGCGACCGCACACTGAATTGTGCGGCCGTGAAGTGCTTGTGCGGTCTGCCTAATTCTGGCGCGGTCCGCACAATTTTACCACTTAGTCAAATTTTTCCTTGTCAATTTCCTGCACTGCACAACCAATTCCTACATACACTTCACAACCAGTTAGTTCAAAACAATGCCTAATCTAAAAAGAAAAATCAAGAAAAATAAAAACACATGGGTTGCCTCCCAAGAAGCGCCTGATTTAACATCGCAGCACGACGCATGTTACCATCATTCATTTGAAGTGGAGAAATGCCACAACGTGGCCATCATAAACCTTAACAAGGTAGTGCTTCACCCGGTGCCCATTGACTCTAAAGATCTCGCCATTCTTGTTTTTCAAATCTAGAGCACCAAAAGGAGTCACATGTACCACTTCAAAAGGACCACTCCACTTAGATTTAAGCTTTCCGGGAAACATCTGTAACTGAGAGTTGAATATAGAAGAACAAGGTCATCTTCTTTGAATTCTTTGTTCCAGATATACTTATCATGTAGGTACTTCATTTTGTCCTTGTACAAGGACAAACTAGAGTGAGTATGGAACCGGAAATCATCAAGTTCATCCAATTGCTCCACCCGAAGATTGGAAGCTACATCCCACTCAAGGTTCAATTTCTTCAATGCCCACATGGCCTTGTGCTCTAATTCCACTGGGAGGTGACATGCTTTCAAATACCAACCGATATGAAGACATACCAATTGGAGTATTGTAAAATGTTCTATAGGCCCATAGAGCATCATCAAGTTTCTTTGACAATTAAGTCCGGTTTGCATTGACAGTCTTGGATAGAATTCTCTTGTTCTCCCCGTTGGAGACTTCAACCTGTCCATTTTCCTGGGGGTGATAGGGGGTTGACACCTTGTGAGTGACTCCATACTTGGAGAGTTAAGTGTCAAAGGATTTGTTGCAGAAATGTGAACCCCCATCACTAATGATGGCCCTTGGGGTGCCGAACCTTATGAATATGTCTTTCTTCAAGAAAGCCACCACACTCTGTGCTTCATTGTTGGGCAAAGCCACAACTTTAACCCATTTTGAAATGTAATCCACAACAACTAGAATATAGGTGATCCCACATGAACTCACAAATGGACCCGTAAAGTCGATGCCCCACACATCGAAAATATCAATCTCGAGGATGGTGGTGAGAGGCATCTCATTTTTCTTGGAGATCCCACCAGCTCTTTGGCAATCATCACAATTCCTAACGAGCTCGCTAGCGTCTTTGTACAAGGTAGGCCAGTAGAATCCACAACTTAGGACCTTTGTAGTAGTTCTCGCTCCAACATGGTGACCACCATAGGACGAGGAATGGAAAGCTTCAAGAATAACCAATTGCTCTTCTTCTGGAACACATCTTCGGATAACACCATCAGTGCAAATTTTGAAAAGATATGGCTCGTCCCAATAATAATCCAAGCAGTCCTGTTTGAGCTTCTTCCTTTGGTTTGAAGAGAACTCATTCGGAACAATGCCACTCACAATATAGTTGGCCACATCGGCAAACCAAGGCATCCTGGTCAAATATATGGAAAGGAGTTGTTCATCCAAAAACGAATCATTGATCTCAAGGCTATTATGGGGACTCCCCTCCTCTTCCAATCGAGACAAGTGGTTCGATGCTTGATTCTTACTCCCCTTGCGTTCTATAATTTCAAGATCAAATTCTTGTAGAAGAAGTACCCACCGCATCAACCTAGCGTTAGAGTCCTTTTTACTCATCAAATAACAAAGTGTCGCGTGATCGGTGTGCACAATCACATTGGTATCCATCAGGTACAGGCAGACTTTTCCATAGCTAAGACAATGGCTAAGAGTTCTTTATTGATAACCGTATAGTTATCTTGAGCGTCGTTCATGGTCTTACTTGCATCGTAGACCGGATGGAATATCTTGTTGATTCTTTGCCCCAATACTGCTCTTACCGCCATGTCGCTAGCATCGCACATGAGCTCAAATGGTAAGCTCCAATTTGGTGCGGTAATGATGGGAGTGGTAGTCAACCTATACTTGAGTAGCTCAAATGCGTTCATGCAATCATCATGGAACAAAAATTTGACATCTTTTTCCAACAACTTGCAAAAGGGGTTCACCACTTTTGAGAAATCCTTGATGAACCGACAGTAAAACCCCGCATGACCTAGAAAGCTACTCACTCCTTTGACGGAAGTAGGAGGAGGGAGTTTTGATATCACTTCAATTTTTTCTTTATGCACTTCAATACCATTCTTGGAGATCTTATGGCCGAGGAAAATTCTCTCCTCGACCATAAAGTGGCACTTCTCCCAATTAAGCACCAAGTTGGTCTCTTCACAACGTACCAATACCTTATGAAGATTATCCATACACTCTTAAAAAGAATCCCCCACAACAGAGAAATCATCCATGAAAACCTCGAGGAAGTACTCCACCATATCCGTGAATATTGCCATCATACATTGCTGAAAGTAGCCGTGCATTACATAAACCAAGCGGCATCCTGAAGAATGCAAATGCTCCATACATACAAGTCAAGGTGGTTTTCTCTTGGTCTTCAGGTGCAATAAGAATCTGGTTATATCTAGAATACCCATCCAAGAAGAAATAATAAGACTGTCCGGCTAGCCTATCGAACATTTGATCAAGAAATGGAAGAGGAAATGGTATTTTCGAGTCACGTTGTTGAGCTTTATATAATCCATGCATACCCTCTTACCGGTGACAGTTCTTGTGGGGATCAATTCATTTTTATCATTTTTGATCAGAGTCATGCCCCCTTCTTTGGGACATATTGTACCAGCAAAGTCCATGATCTATCAGAAATGGGGTAGACAACCCCTACATCAAACCACTTGATGATCTCTTTATTGACTACCTCTTGCATGTCCTCATTCAATCTTCTTTGATGTTCCACGGAGGGTTTTTCATCCTTCTCTGATATGATTTTGTGCATGCAAAAGTCGGGGCTTATGACCCGAATATCTGCCAATGTCCAACCTATTGCCTTATTCCTCCTTTGGAGCACCGCAAAAGGTGGAATCTACCTGCACGTTAGTTAAGCACGAGGAAAGAATAATATGTAATGTGGAACAAGGGCCGAAGAACTCATACCTGAGGTGTGAAGGCAAGGGCTTCAACTCCAATGTGGAGGCTCCTCGATTGAGGTCTTTGTTGGTGGAGTCTTTTGGTTCTCAAGGTCCAAGGAACATTTTCGGGTCCCATATGTATATGAACCCATCCCTTACAAAGCATTGACACATTCTAACAAGCCTTCCTTCTCATCCCCATCATGATTCAACAACACAACTTCCAATGGGTCTTCAACATTAATCACATCACTTGTGTCATCAACAATTACTTCGGTCACAAGATCCACGAATGAACACACTTCGTTACTATTAGGTTGCCTTATTGACTTGCAAACATGGAACACAACTTTTTCATCGCCCACCCGAAAGGTGAGTTCCTCAGCTTCCACATCAAATAAGGCCTTCCTTGTAGCTAGGAAAGGTCTCTCGAATATGATTGGCACCTCATAGTCAAGTATTATAAAATATGTGGGAAGTATGTACTTGTCGACCCGAACTAGCACATCATCAATTACCCCCAATGATCTCTTCATTGTCCGGTCCGCCATACTTATGGATGTGGGTCTTGGTTGCCCAATCCCCAATGTTTCGAACACATAATAGGGAATCAAATTAATGTTTCCCCCCAAGTCATATAGAGCTTTTGTGAAATTGGCACTTCCAATAATGCATGGGATTGTAAAGCCACCGGGGTCTTCTAGCTTTAGAGCTATGGAATGCACAATGGCACTCACTTGATGTGTCATTTTGATCGTTTCACAGTTCATTGATCTCTTCTTTGTTATCAAGTCTTTCATCAACTTGGCATATCCTGACATTTGTCCTAGGGCTTCAACCAATGGCACATTTATGGACAAACTTTTCATCATATCAATGAATTTATTGAATTTATTCTCATTGTTTTTCTTTGCCCCAAAATTTGATCACGCTCAACTATGTCTTGTAGAAGACTAAGCGGGCGTTGCAAATATAATCTGGGGTATTATGCCCAGAGTCGATCCCACAGGGAATTTACGTATCAAGCAAGCTGTTAGAATACTCAACTGTCACTTGAGGTTATTTAAATTACTATGTCTAAAGTTTAAAATTAAAGGTTAACTATGCTAAGGTGTAAACAAATGTAATAAAGATCTAAGGTTATGGTTTCCCCCGTCGGTGAATTTACTTCTCGAATACTTCATATAGCTTGATTAGTTGTCTTTATCAATCATGAACACTCTATCTACCATAAATCTCTCTCAAGTAATTATGATAATTTACTAGACGCACTCTCTCAAGTTACGCTAGCTAGATTGCATTACAGTTCACTTTAGATTGCACCCGAGGTATCATTATTTCTAATCCAACCAATTATGATAATTTACTAGATGCACTCGCTCAAGTTACTCTAGCTAGATTGCATTACAGTTCACTTTAGATTGCACCCGA
>ML325020.1:0-43765 GCA_005239505.1 Nicotiana paniculata | reverse complement strand
ACACTAGAGTCGATTAAATTTGTATCCTCAACGTCCCTGGTTGACTCTAGTACTACTTCTTCAATATCAGCATCCTCGAATTCTCTTTGGTTAGTGTGTTGGGTTTCTACTTTGGACACCTCCATTGGCACCTCAATTTTCATCTCTGATGTACACTGCTCCTGGCTACTATCCATAATATTGGCATATTGAGCGTTAAAAGCTTCAACTAGTTGACTCGTTTGAGCCTCCAAGTTGCGAATAGTTTCATCTTGCCTTTGTACCCGCAGTTGTAACTCCTCTTGTTGTTCCAGAATGCACTTCATCATATCCTCGAGTCTTTTCTAGTCATCATCACTGAGTTCTTTATTTCTATTAACTTCAAAGGAAAAAGAAGAATCATCAAAGTAAGGGGTTGGGGGAAGATAAGAAATATAAGCACAACCCTGGAAGTGACCATCTTGACCACCACACATATCACACTCATTCCACACATAAGATTGAGTTGGTGCACATAACTCGCTCTCGGGAATATTTTGATAATTTTGCTCTGGGTGGTTTCCTCCATAATATGCATAATGAGGATCAAAAGTAGAATTACCAACATCCAAACTCTCATAATTCCATGATGCCATGTTTTAACAAATAAAACTAAAATAAAGAAAATAAAAATGAAATACTAAAAACAAAAATTCAACTTGAAACCTAATAATATGTACAATTACAGCTACCCTTGATAATACCGTTAAGTCCCCGGCAACGGCGCCAAAATTTGATCACGCTCAATTATGTCTTGTTGAAGACTAAGCGGGCATTGCAAATATAATCTGGGGTATTATGCCTAGAGTCGATCCCACAGGGAATTTACGTATCAAGCGAGCTGTTAGAATACTCAACTGTCACTTGAGGTTATTTAAATTACTATGTCTAAAGTTTAAAACTAAAGGTTAACTACGCTAAGGTGTAAACAATTGTAATAAAGATCTAAGGTTATGGTTTCCCCCGTCGGTGAATTTACTTCTCGAATACTTCATATAGCTTGATTAGTTGTTTCTATCAATCATGAACACTCTATCTACCATAAATCTCTCTCAAGTAATTATGATAATTTACTAGACGCACTCTCTCAAGTTACGCTAGCTAGATTGCATTACAGTTCACTTTAGATTGCACCCGAGGTATCGTTATCTCTAATCCAACCTCTAAACCCTCGGTTATGACTTTCGTCTATACTCCGGGAGTGATGTTGTTCAAAATACTACCTAAATTTTCACTCTCTCTCAAGTATCTACATAATAAATAGGCACAGCTAATTGATGGCCATCCAATTAACTACAACAAGAACGTAGTTGAACAAATAGAGATTAATCAATCAATCAAAACTATGTTAATATCACATAAGTTTATCCCCCAACGGGTTCCACAAGAAATTAGCTAAACATGTTTAAAAGAATAAAATCTAAAATAACTTGCATAATTAAACTATAAAGTAATGAAGGAAATCTGTACAAATCGATGTTATGGTGTTCGTCTCTTCTCTCCTCTTCGAATCTCTTCGAATCCCCCTCGTAGTTGTGTTTTATGAGTCTATTTATATGTTTAGGGCGAACCCTAACCGTGTAGGAGACTTCTATTTCAACCGGGAAACACTTAAACTCGTCAAAACTCGGATTTGGCCGAACTGGGAACCCCGGGCATTTGGACCCAAAGGCCTGGCTAACGCGAGGCTAGGGCTGGCGTTTCAGCCCTAACGCCTGGCTAATGCCAGGGTAGGGCTGGCGTTTCATCCCTAAGGCCTGGCTAATGCCAGGTATGGTCAGGCTGTAGGGCTCTGTCGCCCGGCTATCGCCCGGGTGTCTCCTTTCGCGTATTTTTCGACGTATTTGCATCCATTTAGCTCCGTTTCGTTCTCCAATTCACCTACACATAAAATAAACTCTATTAAGCACATAACAAGTGTATTTTTATCATTAGTGAACCTCAAATGTAAGGTATATCACATGTTAAACTATGCAATTTAGTCTCGCATCACGAGCCTTTAAGGATATGGTTGAGGAGGCCTTGGAAAAGGAGCCTCGGCTTTGGGCACTATCAGACCCGGTATGTCTATCACATGTCCCCTAGACGGGTTCACATCATCTTGCGTCTCCTCCACATTTTCATCAATGTCTATCCTCACCTCATCATTTTCTCGCACATCATTGCTTGGTTCATCATCATTTTGCACCAACACATCATCATCATTCACATTCTTTCTTGAGTTTGAGGTACTAGCAACTCCACCTCTCCCACTTCTTATAGTCACCGCCGTAGCATGACCCGTATTGTTCCCACCCTTCGAGTTTACCACCGTATCACTTGGTAGTGCCCTCTTAGGGCGAGTAATCAAGGCTTGAGAAATTTGGCCCATTTGGACTTCCAAGTTGCATATAGAAGTGTTGTGGGAGTCTATTTGGGCATCAGAGTCAGCGTTTCATTCAATCATTTGTTTGAACATATTTTCAATCCGTCCCATCTCATTGTTGGAAGAACTAGGACCTTGTGATGGATATGGAGGCGGGTTGTTGGGTTGTTGATACATCGGGGGCCTTTGAAAGCCCGACCCCCGATTTCCTTGATTATTGTTATTCCAACCCTCTTGATTATTATTGCCTCCCCAATTAATATTATTGTTTCCACCCTAATTTCTTTGGTTATTTCCTCCCCAATTTCCTTGATTACCCTAATTTTGATTGTTGTTCCCGCAATTGCTTTGATTGTTGTTGCCACTATTCCAATTTCATTGTTGACCTTGGTTGCCCCAATTTCCTTGATTACCCTGTCTCCACTGTTGTTGATTTGGAGAATTGCTCCATTGACCTTGGTAGTTATTGACATATTGAACCTCTTTGCTTTGATCATCATACGAATCATCTGATTGTACCCACTACCACTTTGCTCAAATTGATCCGGATTGTTTTGAACTTGTTGACCTTGTTGTTTTCTCTTGTTGACCATCATGTTTACTCCTTCCATGGAATTTACCTATTTTGGCCCCTGAACCTGTTGAAGCTGAGCCTTGGCCAACTAATTCATGGTGGCTGTCAACTCCACTATGGCTGGCCCATGATCATGAAGTTCCTTGTGAAGGTGGATAACATTAGGGTCACCCTGAGGAACGTTGGATCTACTTTGCCAAGCCGAGGAGTTATCTGCTATCACATCTAATATTTCACATGCTTCAGAGTACGGCGTGTTCATGAAGTTACCCCCGACGAGTTGATTCACACACTGGTTATTTGTGTTGATCCCCCTATAAAAGGTTTGCTGGATCATCGCCTCAGTCGTATTGTTGTTGGGGCATTCTATTACCATTGTGCGATACCTCTCCTAAATCTCATGTAACAGTTCATTTGACTCTTATTTAAAATCTAGGATCTCATCTCTCAATGTTTCCATATGTCCCGGAGAAAAGAACTTTGCTATGAACTTCTCGGCCAACTCATCCCAATTGTGGATGGAATGGTTGGGTAACCTCTCAGGCCAATCTAAAGCTTTCCCTCTTAGAGAAAATGGGAAAAGCCTTAACCTCAATGCATCCTCATATACATTCGTCTGCTTGCTCCCCCAGCACGTGTCAACAAAGATGCTTATAAGCATTTTGACGTGGAGCTCCGGTGAAGAAACCCCTCTGTTCCAATAGTGTAAGCATGAAATTGGTTATCTGAAAGTTTCCTGCCCTAATGCGGGGCGGTACTATTGCACTTGCATAGCCTTCATTAGGCAACACCCAGTGTGCTTCCCTAGGAGGGGGTGGGGGAGGGTTTGGCACATTATCGCGAGGCGGTCGACCTCTCCTTTGTACTTGAGGCTCAAGATGAACCTCAGCCACTTGTTCGTCATCTACGTCCTCCCCCAAAGGAATCTTTCTGAGGGACTCGTTGTTAAGAGCCATTTGGTACCTAAAAGAAATTCACACACAAAATTAGAAAAATGGAAGGAAAGATAAACAAAACACACAAATACTTAGATATATAACTAAGACCATGTAACTCCTCAGCAATGGTGTCGAAAATTGATCGGGTCCAAGCCTACACTATTATTGAGTAGCGAGGGTGGTCGATGCAGTTTTAACCCAACTAGGTCGGGATCGAATCCACATGGAGTTAATTTTTTGGACCTAGGTTTATATCTAAGATAGATGATGATTTGATTCTAATTACACTTCCACAAGTTTGGGTTTGATTCTACTTCTAACTTTACTCTATTGTATGCAATAATTGAAACTAAGGACAATATTTTTGTTGTTGTTTTTCAAGTGTTTAAAGATACTAGGGTAGTGACTTGTACCTAGGTGGATATCTAACATGTAGCAAAGTTCTAGGGCAAGCTTGATTAGTTGTGACTGTAATATAGCTATCACACCTGGGCCACACATTTATGGTGCGGTCCGTTCTCATCATTTAGCCCAAAAATCACACTCTCTGAATCTCCCTTATGCGGACCGCAAAATTATGATCACGACGACATCATGGCTTTCTCGGCCGCATAATATTTGTGCAGTCCACACTTCATACCTCTTTTCCCAATCTTGGTTTTTGTTCAACTTTTGACTCCTTTGTGAGTTGATTTTGATTCGTTTGCCTCATTTTGAACAATTCCTGCAAGCAAGTACATTTCATTAATTTTCGGGAATAACTTCAAGAATTTTTGGCCTAAAACACAAGTAAAAGAGAGAAAATAATAGGTTAAAACCCTACTTATCAGTAACCCTTGTGTACCAGGGATAACTGAATTTCTTACGCACGAGGGTGACACCTAGTGTAACTGGCACACTTAGTCCCTTAAGCTTAACTCTGCTCACAATACCGTTATCACCCATTTATCACATCATACTCATAATGATTCATTTAATATTTTTTATTCTCCTGCAAATATTTCTGTCTATTACCTTATTATGAAAACTTCTACAAAACATTGTTTCACTTTTAGCTCCCCTTTCTCCATCTCACTGGCTCTTCGGGTCACCTAACATTCCCTCTTTACTAGGGATGGGATTCATTTAAGGTAAATATTTATCTCTTCTAAGATTCCAATGCCTATCTTCTGAATTTTCTGAACATTTTGGTATTCACATCTGACTGTACTATTCTAGAGTGCATCATCTGGGTGTCTCACAAGGAGAACTATTATCATGTTTCCAATATCCTTCAAAAATGTTAGCTTATGCTAACATAACATCCACCATTTTTGGTTACTCTAACCCCATCGGGATCCTGATATTCCATCCTTCTCTAAAACTATATCTGTTAGCTCCCATAGGGCATAACTGAGATGTGTGTAGCTAATTGTGCATACCTCTGTTACTATTGAAAGTAACTCCAAATGCTTATATTTCTCTACATGAATTGTAAATACTGGTAATCTTCGCTAACTCGGTACCTCATACCTTTCTTCACCTTGCTTCTTTTACCTGTTGAAACTTATAGTTTTACCTTTTGATACTCCCATGGTATGCTATTTGCGGGGTGTGTTAGATATTCCCATCTTAGGGTCTTAAGCAGAAAATTTGCACATCTGGTATGCACGATATGATTGGGGCTCAAACTGGGCTACATCATCAATATATCTCTCTCTAATGGTGCCTAACTTGCTTCTGTATTAGCCCTTTGTCTAGCTGTAATATTTTGAATTGCAAGAGTCTTTGTATCATTAGCAAACATAATTCTTGACTCAGACTCTTATAACTAAGCTCTATAGCACAATTTGGATTTGAAAGAAAGGTAATAGAATCCTAAATGCCTTATAGCTTCCTTTTTATACAATGTGGGCAAAATACATCTATAAACGAGAATCTACTAGACACAGCTCGTAAACTCCCTAGGAGAGACCTGCTATGGTACCATGTTTTACATGCCCCAAACGAGGGGAGGTGTGGCCGACACCCGATGCCGTACTCAGCTCGAGCGTACCACTCTGTAACTATAAACTTTGGAAAGGTAGCCCTTAACTTGGGCCGAAAAGGCCTACCTTCAAGCTGACAATACCAATCAAGGCCGATAAGGCCATATTCTGAATCATCTGAAAATAACATCTATCTCATTTGAGGGGTAAGCATACCCAAAAGCTCATAATCAAAACTGTGCAGGCTGACGAGGCCCCCATAAATGTTTTACAACAAGAAATACCAAGATTAACATGTACACAGGGCTGGAAAGGCCAAAATACTAACATACAAACTATATAAGACTCATCTACAAGCCTCAAGAGATAACAAAACTGTAGCATGTTCAGGATAGGATCCCGACCGAACAATCAAGTTTGTGACAAAATGGACTCCAAAGTCTAGACCTGGTAACTCGGGGGGGGGGGGGGGGGGGGGGGGGGGGGGGAATGGAGATTACCAATCAAGTTGATGTGTAGATGTGTCTACTAGGAAGGTCTATCCGGCTGCCTATCAGAACCTGCAGGTATGAAATGCACCGTCCCCGGCAGAATGGACGTTAACACGAAATAACGTACCGTGTATGTAAGGTAATAGAATAACTAAAAGATGAAACTGAATTGATAATATATTAACTGAAAGTAACTGGGAGTCAAAGATGATATGAAGATATGATTATCTGCTGATACTGGCTCAACTCTCTCAATATAGTAAGTAAAATAGCTATCCGGCCTCATAAACCTCGATACATTTAACTGCTCGGCCGTAGTATGCTCGCTCATAGGCGATTTGCCATAATAGGCTTGATATCTAAATCACTACTCGGCCATTCTAGGATTGCTTATATGCGCTCGTCCACAGTAGGCTCGGTATATAACTTATCATCTGATCTGAGGTTGCCAAATAAGGACCTGCCCGCGATTATAGCTCGGTGGTGGTGAAAATTTTGTAATATTGTATATAGACCCTCTACTCTCTTGACTGAAATTAGACAATACTTAACTGAATATAAAGACCTGATAAGAGAGAATACTATAGCTCATGATACTAGGATAATGTACATAAATTTAGGACTACAAACTTCTCTTTATGTCTTGCTATCAAGCACGTTTCGTTACAGGATCATTCCAAATGAAGGAAAGGTTTATATTTAACATATGTTATCACAGTCTATCCAATAAACATGTTAAACACATCACGTTGCACCTTAATTTAAAACAATGATAATAATGCTATCGTTAGGCTACTAAAGGTACAACTATCGCACAACGAATGACAAGCTTATTATTTTATTAAAACAGGCATCATCTCCCTTATAACCTGTACTTCCTCCCAATCAGAGGTAATATCAACAACAACAAGAACACAAAAATAACAATATATATACATCATTTTCAAACCTTATATCCATCACAAAATATCACTAAAACAACGAAACACACCGGATAAGTGTGGATTTTAACGATTTATTAGTACATTATTGCTTTAGGTTTAGTCCGAAAGTATTGATTTTTGTTCCCAAAACTAATGAAATAATGAAAATTGCAGTCATGTGGGAGGATTGGAGCTTAAAGAAGAAATCTAACTAAAAAATAAGTACTCTAGCTCAAAAAGGCAAGAAGGAGTAAAGCAAGCAAATGTGCTATCCATAGAATTAACTCTGCGGCTGCAAAGCAAAGTGCGGTCTATAGAAATGCACATGCGGCTGCAGAGAAGACACCTAAAGCCTCGGAGTTATTTCAACAACTGTAGTGCGCACACCAAATTTTGCGGCTGCAAAAGCTGGTCGCACTGACAAGATTGGAGAAGTTCAAAGAAGGTGCAAAAAGACCAAGTATGAAGCCTCGCCAAAGTGCGGCCTACAATGGAAAAGTGCGGCCGCATAAGCTGAAGTGCAGCAGCAGACCTACAGAATTCCCCCCAACTGAAGAAGAGAAGAAAAGTGTAGACGGCACATGGAATTGTGCGACCACAGAACCTCCCGAAAGGCATTTTTGTTAGCGAATTTCAGGGTACTATAAATAGACAGGAAGCATTTTTTTAGGGCAAGTTTTGTATTGTAAGTAGCTGTAGCAGTTATCTTTTACCCTTATGGGAAACTAGTGACAATTACTGGTGAAGAATCATTAGTTTTATCATTTAATTATAGTTTATGTCTTTAATTGCTTCTTCTCCTTTATTTCCTTCACTTTCTAGCATGAGTATCAAGATTTTTTCTAGGATTTTCACCCAACTCTACGGTATAAAACTTATGTGTTATTAATTTTAGTGCTTGTTTATGATTGAAGGTATATTATTTAGCCTTATTTATGCATTATTTCTAGAATTAATGGTCGCGAACATTGATTCATACCTATTCGACTTAGTTCTTACTTGAGAAAGAGGGAGTTAGTCTAGGAAAACTTGGCTAACAAGGAATTGGGCTAGTTAAGGTTTTGGCTAGTCTAATTAAAGGGTTTGAGCTTGAGATAGAAAAAACCCGACTTGATCTCATATCAATTGTTTGGATTGATACCCAATTGGACTTGAGAAGATTAATTTGGGCATAACCACTATTGAGTAGGTACCAGAGATTTGAGAGTTATAATACACCCCGATCAAAAAAATAAGTATTAACATAATTTACCCATTAGGTTTGCACCCAGGATAAGGTTACACCCCTAGACTTTTCCCACTCGATTAAAAATACTAAAAACAATTATTCTCTTTCTAGTTATTTGTAATTAGGTGAAATATCATAGTTTTAATTTGGAAAACAAACACCTTTTGTTTGGAAGAGTAATTGAGTTGTTTGACGTACTCTCATCAAGTATCTACCCTAACACCCTTCATAAACATCTTAAGGAATTCGACCCCGACTCCTGTTGGGTATTATAATTGCAATGACCGTTGCCACTCACTATTGAGTGAGGATTGGACGTGGATCAATTTTGGCGGAATTGCCGGGGAGTTATTATGGTGTTAGCTAAATATTTGAGTGTGTTCTTGAAATATCTTTTGTCCCTTCTGTGTACTTATTTTTTGAAGCAATCATAGTTATAAAATGACGAACAATGAGCTCAGAAATATGCCATTGGGTCAGTTGGACGTCGAGCAGGAACAACTAGATTATGTGCCTCAAGTGCCACAACCAAATCATCGAAGGCTTGGTCAACAAGACAACGTGCCCTCACCTCTCCCACCTCCACCACCACAACCACAAGAGGCACAACATCGAATTTTTCCCAATGAAGGTTATGCAAGTGAAATAGTCCCCTCTCGCATTAGGGCGGGAAACTTTCAAATTACCAATGTGATGCTCACTTTGCTAGAGCAACGAGGCCTTTTCACCGGTGCGCCAAATCAAAATGCTTCTAAACATTTGAAGGGCTTTGTGGATGCGTATTGGGGGATCAAGCAAACAAATGTTTTGGAGGATGCTTTGGGACTAAGGCTTTTCCCTTCTCTCTAGGGGTAAAGCTTTAGATTGGTTGGAACACTTTCCCAATCATTCTATTCATATTTGGAATGAATTGGCGGCAAATTTTATTGCTAAGTTTTTCTCTCTCGGTCACATGGCTACTCTTAGGGATGAGATATTGGCTTTCAAGCAAGAGGACAACGAACCTTTGTATGAAATTTTGGAGCGGTATCGGAAAATGGTAAAGGAGTGCCTGAAAAATGATATGACTGGGAACATGATCCAACAAACTTACTACCATGGTATCAATACTACGAATCAATGTGTGACCAATAAATTGGCCGGAGGAAAATTTATGACAACACCTTATGCGTAGGCATGTGAGATTCTTGATAAGATGGCGGAAACGTCTTCGGCTTGGCAATCCCGAGCCAATTTTCCACAAGGTGATCCCCACATGAATCACCTCGATAAAGAGTTGCAAGACCATGGGCAAGCCATTGCCAAATTGACAATAACTATGACTCAACTTGCCAAGGCCCAACTTAATCAATCCCAAGCTCCTAAGAAAGTTCATGCTATGGAAGGGGTAAATGTGTTGGTCAACAAGAAGAGGTCCAAGAGTCCACAATTTCAAACCCGAGTAGAGAGTTATGTGCAAGATGATGGTAGTTTTGACGAAGATGATTCTTATCATGAGCAAGGGGAAGATGTTCAATATGTGAACGATTTTCAAGGGAAAAGGAACAACTTCCAGGGATCCAATCAACAAAAATGGCGACCACAAAATAACCAAGGAATTGGAGTTCTAACAATCAAGGAAAATTGGCATAACAACAACAATCATCGAAATTGGAGTGGAAACAACCAAGGAAATTGGGAAGGCAACAATCAAGGTGGTTGGGAAAACAATCAAGGAAATCGGTGTTCGGTTTTTCAAATGCTCCCAGTGTACCAACAACCTAGAAATCCACCGCCTTATCCTTCCCATAGTTCAAGTTCTTAAAACAATGAGATGTGACATACTTAGAACATGTTTAAGCAAATGATGGAGAAGAATGATGATTCGGATGCCCGACTTGCCTCACATACCACATCAATCTGTAATCTTGAAATTCAAATGGGGAAAATCTCTCAAGATATTAATACTCGCCCTAAGGGTGCACTACCAAGTGGTATGGTGGTAAAACCAAAGGGTGGTATAAATACGGGGCATGCTATGGTGGTTATCACAAGAAGTGGAAGAGGCGGGAATGCACCTACCTCAAAGGAAAGGAGACTTGTGTGAACATTGATGATGATGAGAAGGATGGTTTCATGGAGTGTGTGAACTCTTTGCAAGGAATGGGGTCGTACGGCTATGAACCCCGAAAATTGTCTTTGGATCTTGAGAATAGGAAGACTTCTCCTACAAAGTCTTCTATTGAAGATCCACCTACTTTGAGTTGAATCCATTGCCTCCACATCTTTGGTATGAATTTCTTGGCCCTTGTTCTACTTACATGTTATTCTTTCGTCTTGTTTGACTAACGTGCAAGTTGATTCCACATTGGTGGTGTTGCAAAAGAGGAAGAAAGCTATTGGGTGGATATTTGGGGTTTAAGACCGGCATTTTTCATGCATAAGATCAAGTTAGAGGATGGTGATAAACCGTCCGTTGAACATCAGAGAAGACTCAATGGGGTTATGCAAGAAGTGTTCAAGAAGGAGATTATCAAATGGTTGGATGCCGGGGTTGTCTACCCCATCTTCGAAAGTTCATGGACCTCTCAATTCAATGTGTTCCAAATAATGGGGGCATGACGGCTATTACAAATGTGAAGAATGAGTTGATTCCTACAAGAATGGTGACCGGTTAGAGAGTTTGTATGGATTATCATAAGCTCAACGAAGTCACAAGGAGTGATCACTTTCCACTTCCTTTCATGGACCAAATGCTCGATAGATTGGCCGGCCGTCCTTTCTATTATTTTCTTGATGGTTAATCGGGCTACAAACAAATTATTATTGCTCCAGATGATCAATAGAAAACAACCTTTACATGTCTTTATGGTACTTTTGCTTTCAAGAGGATGCCTTTTGGTTGGTGCAATGCACCGACGACTTTTCACCGGTGTATGATGGCTATTTTCACCAACATGGTGGAGGACTACCTTGAGGTTTTCATGGATGACTTCTCGGTGGTTGGGGATTCTTTTGATGATTGTCTTGCAAATTTAGACAAAGTGTTGGCTAGATGTGAAGAGACCAATTTGGTTCTCAATTGGGAGAAATATCATTTCATGGTTGAGGAAGGCATTGTACTTAGTCATAAGATTTCAATGGATGGAAATGAAGTTGACAAGGTGAAGATTAAGGTGATTTCTAAGCTTACACTCTCTACTTCGGTGAAGGGTGTGAGAAGTTTCTTAGGCCATGCGGGTTTCTACTGGCACTTTATCAAATATTTCTCTAAGGCGGTGAAACCCATTGTTTAAGCTCTTTGAGAAGGATGCTAAGTTTCATTTCAATGATGAAGAGCTTTTGAACTATTGACGCTCAAGTTGACAACCACTCATATCATTACTGCTCCAAATTGGAGTTTGCCATTTGAGCTCATGTGTGATGCAAGTGATGTAGCAGTTGGGGCTACTTTGGGGAAACGTATCAATAAATATTTTCATTCAGTTTACTATGATAGTAAGATTGTGAATAGTGCCCAAGTCAATTATACCATTACAGAGAAAGAACTTCTTGCTATTGTGTTTGCAATTAAGAAATTCCACCCGTACTTGATGGGTGAGAAAGTTATTGTCCACATGGATCATGCGGCGCTTCGCCATCTTATGAGGAAAAGAGAATATAAAAGCTCGATTGATGAGATGGGTGTTCTTGTTGCAAGAATTTGATATTGACATTTAAGACAACAAAGGTAGAGAAAACCAAGTGGCGGACCACTTGTCTCGTTATGAGGATGAGGGGATGTTGATACCCAATTTTGCCCTCACATTTTATAAATATCATGCATACTTTCATAATATCTTTTTTTGTATTATTACCTAATTTACAGGGTCATATAGGTTTTTTTTTGAATTTTCCATAATTTTTAAAACTTTAAAATTGATTTTCTTGCATTTAAATTACCTAAATGTATATTAATTACTCATTTAAATTATTTTATGATGACTTAATCATCAAAATTTATTATTTGCATCCGCACATATATATATATATATATCATAATTTTTTACTTCATTTCACATAATAATGTTTGTATTTTTAAGCTATTTACATGATTTTGCAATAATAGCCTATATTCTACTTATAATCACATTTTACTGCATAATTTGTGCTAAAATCACATTTTTATATTTTTTCTAATGTCAAGCTAGTATTCTACACCATTTTACTACATGAGGTGATTTTTTAGTATTTATTAATTTCTTTTATAAATTATTGGCGAAATAGCTTTCTGGCCACTTAAACTTGCATCCGTTTGTAAAGCCGATATATGAACTCTTGCTTTCCCATTTGAACACCTTTACTTGAAAATATGATTACTAATAAACACCTGTGATGGTGCGTGTTTCTCAATTGATGCGGATATGGATTGAATTTTATATTTTGTATAGCCACATCATTCATTCAGTCACATTTTATTGACACGTGTATGTTCAAGGTTATCTAAGGATTTAATTATACAATTATAGCCAAATTACACTCTTTCTCATACATCTCATCCCAAATTCTCACGGTAGCCTCGCCGGAACTCCGACTGGTTCTTCTCCAAGGCTATTGCCAAAACCCCAAAAACAATGGACGATAGCTAAAAGCAACTCGAAACTCAATGCCGAACAAAACAAAGACAAAAAAAGAAGGGAGAAGAAAGAGTATAAATGAGTAATAAGATAGGAAAAACGACACAAGCATCGGTGATGGTGTACTACTTCTACGACTTGCCGTCGTCATACAATCTGGTGCGGAAGAAGTTCTAGGTCGTGGTCGCTTTTTGAAATCAATTTTGTGTAAACAGGACGAAGGACTCGTGCTCGTAAAGGTATATTTCAAAAGAGGCGATTTCATTGATTTGCGAGATTATGAGCAGCGTCTCTCAAAAATCCGTGACATCTTCACCTCCCTTGATCATCCACATGTTTGGCCTTTCCAGGTTTGGTAGTCTCTTCACTGAATTTTGCCTTATTGACTCTGATTTAGAAGGGGAAGACGATGGAGGTGGGAGGAAGGGGAATTTAGAAGGGGAAAGGGATTTTCCTGTGTCATTTGTATTTTATTTCGGTTCTCTTTAATAAAAACAATATTGTCCACGCGCTTTTGCAACATGATTTGCAAACATTTAGCCATGTCAATTGCGCCGCTTCCACATAGGCATAGTCAATGGTCAAATGTGTTTATTAGTATTCATTACATCAAGTTGAAGTGTTCAAATGGGAAAAGTGCAAGTTTATGTATCGACTTTTAAAAGCCCTACAAGTTTAAGTGGCCAGGAAGCCATTACGCCTAAATTATTTTTTAAAATAATTTTGCATATTTATTTTATAGCCCCAACATAGGGCTAATTTTGGACCAAATTTGGCCCAAATCATTTTCCCAACATCCCAGCAAAATCCAAATGACCCCTGTGACCAACCTAGTAGCGACCCGTCTAGACGACCTGCCTCGCTCCCTTTTCTATCTTGGTCGTTGATCTCAAATGATCAACGACCCCTTTCCTTATATCCGCTCACCCAAACCCTAATCCCATTTCCACTCTTCAGCCGCCTCTACTCTCTCTATTCCTCTCTCTTTCTTTATAAACCCTAGCCGCTGTATCTCTAGATCCTCTCCGAATTCGGCCCCAATATGGAATCCCTTCGTGATTCTCTTTCCTTATTCTGCTATTACTCACACGTTCACAATGTTACTTAGTACTTACCTAACTTTTGTAAATACCATCTTTCAAGACGGGTCTGATTTAGCCTTAATTTTTGGAAGATCTGGCCGATGTTCCATCTATATATACTCTACAATGACATTTTTGACCAAATTCATGGCCATTGGACTCCACCAGGGTTTGAAATTTTTATTTTGTCCTTTGCCGACTCTATTATTGATTGCAAGCAATATTTTCTTTTGTTATTTATGTTTAATCGATTGTTTTCCTTCGTTGTTCATTCAATTTCAACAGGATATAAATGCCTACCCAATTTCCCCTTTAGGATAGCTAAAAACTACTATTGTCTTTCTTATCTTACACTATTCTGTAGCTCAATCTTTGGCTGGCTGAAAGCCAAGGACACCGTATTCTGTTAACCTTCCTCCAGTGCAAGCACTGCTTGGGGTCCGTTTCGAGGCTGTTATGAACTCTGAAGCACTGGAGGTTTGGGTTTTTTTATCTCTCTCCTGCAATTGCAGCTATTCCTGAGACTTTGAGTTTCTCGTTCTTTATTTGTTTGTTTGCAACTGGTTAGTGTCCTGTACCCTCTTAATTCTTCTCCTTTCCGTTTGTGCTTATGTTATCTGTATAATATTATCTGGATTTATACGAGTTAATTTTGATATTATGCCATTTAATATACAATTCTGCTTATTTTAGCATTACTCTATAGTTCTACTAGCTTCAATTCTCTGCAAGTCTTGATGATAACTCATATTTGGATAGCTAAGTTGATTCATGATGCCTTCCTAATTCATAATTGAAACCTATTTGATGGTTGTTGAACTTTGTTTGATTTCTTGCACTGAAATCCCTTTATGAGACTATGTTCTTGCTTGAAATTGCTCTCTTCATGTTGAATCCTTTATGCCTAATTTGATATTTCTCTGCAGGTCATGCCTAAATGCTTAGCCTAATATGCTAGCCTTAATTGTGTCCAACCTAAATGATTATTATATCACTTATACATATTGCATATTCTGAGTTTGGCTTCTTGCCTTGTTCTGTACTATCATGATAACCAACTCATGTCCAGAATGTGTTCTAATTCCTATTGAGATATTCCTGCCCAACTTTTACCTTTCCGGAGTTCTATTGTTAGCTGTGATCTTGTTCCTACGCTATTTGTAACTCTATTGTGTGTTTTCTTGACTTTCTCAATCCTGCGTTCTTTAATATTAGTGAGACATTTAGATTAAAATTTCATAACTAGCTTTGTCTCTTGTATGTGGCTAATCAGTACAAGGTCTGATGCTTGGCCTTCCTATTGATGTGGAATTGACCTGCTTTTTGTTCTCTATAAGTTTTTGGTGTTATAACTGATGCTTAGCATGGTAAAGTTTCCTCACTCTTGCGCATGAACATGTTGTGTTATGTTGTTTTTCACTAGACCTCCCTATTAAAACTTACATGTGAAGGCTATGCTCTACTTATTCTTGTTTATGACTATTGGATTTTTATGCTTAATCTTGTGACTAAGGTTCCTTTAGGCTAATTCTGAATCACTTTACCCTTAAAAAATATTTGGTAGCTCTGATGGCCAATCCTATTACTTTAGCTTTGTTTATGAGAATGCAATCATGAACCTGCCTTGTGATCTTGTTGTGGTTCATGCGATCTTGTTGATGTTCTTTGGCTAGAACTGTTGTCTATCACAACTTTAGGGGGTTAAGTGTGCAAGGTTGTTTAGTCAATTCCTTGAGTGGTTTGTCACCTGTGTATTTAAGTTTCGCATTTGTTTGGCTAAGTAATTTATTTGTTGGGCCTGGTGTTGGGCCATATGTGTTGTTGGATATGAGCATTGGATTCAGGAAGATTCTACTATCCTTGTGAGCATGCGATTTGTGTCTGTTGGTTGGTGAGGCTGCTGAAGGCCCAGAAATTTACTGGGTTATTTTATAGTGGGCTTATACTATTTGACGGGGCCCGCATTTGTTTCAGCCCATATTTTGTTATATTTGAATTTGTATTATTCTACTTGGGCATGTAACTTGTAATAGTGAAGAATTGGGGCATTAGTGAAATTGGGGGAATGAGTGTGCTTTACTCTTGCATGAAGGGTAGAAAACATGTCTATAGGACATGTTTGCTTCATTCTCTATCTTGTTTAACCTGCTCTAGTTCTCCACACTAATAGTAATCATGTCGATAGGAATTGCACACACCTCACCTAATTTGTCTAATACTCATACACTATCTCAAGCATGTTATTAATCGCCATATTTGATCTCCATGTTATTGTTGTGCGTTTAGACAACATGCCTATAGGGTGTGTTTTATATGCTTTTTGTTGATCTAGATATCATGTCCATATGACTTCAATAGTTAACTGATCAAATTGCTTTACTACTTTGGTGTGCTGCCCACCTAGATATCATGACTATAGGACATTAATCTCTTAATCAATTGCTTCTACTGTTTTATTACGCTCACACCTAAATAGCATGCATATAGGAATAAGTATGATAACAACAAGTTCAAATATCAAATGTTAGGAAATCTTGCCTCTAGAACACTATTTTCCACCTAGAAAGCATGTCTATAGGATCAAGCACTTGTAATTCCCAGTCTCTAATAGTTTTCCATTCCTATTGCGCAACAACTTAGAAATCATGCTAATAGGGAAATGTCACTCGTCTAAGATGCCTATTTATAAAATAATGATCCTGAGTCTGCAAACAATTTACTACCTCCTCGTCTAAGCCATTTAGAACAACAACGATGCATATATGATATTGTAATCCACAATCACATATAAATCATTCCTATAGGACTTAACGGTTCTAACACATCTTAATATTGTCTACTCCTTAAACAGAAATCTGTTTGCATGATTTCCTGCCTATGTGTGGAGGTTACTTGAGCCTTTTATTGCAATTATATGCAGTCCTATCTGCTTTGCATGTCGCCTAGATTTATCATTTTGAGCAACCTAAGTAAAGTCTAGAACCACCTTATAGCAGGTCCAAAGCCTCCTGGACAATATGCATGAGACGAGTAGTGCACGCATGGGGTATGACTTATAACTGAATTAGAATACTTTTAAGTAAAAAACTTCAACATAGTAATCGGGTAGCAGGAGATAATAGTCTGTGCCCGCTGAATAATACGAGCAACCTCTACCTTAAGGGGGTTGCGAAGTATTATTTATGCTGCACGAGGTGATCATTTAGGCTAAAATACTTAGGACCCCCCTTTTTTTTATGTACTTGTTATCTATATTTAGTCATTTAATATACACTAGTGTGGTTTTACCCTTGTAGTCATCAAGACATGTCTGAACTTCAATTCTACTTGATCACCTAGCTTAACTATGTAATCCACATAGTCTAAAAGTTCGGTCAGGACCCACAGTTGTGGACTTCGAAGAGTGCCTAACACCTTCTCTTTGAGGTAATTTAAGCCCTTACCCCATTTTTGGTGGAGTTGACTAGTCAAATAGATTTATTTGAAAATAGGTGCCCTAACGCACCCCAAAATCGTTAGGTGTCGACTCTTCTCTTTTAATACCTCCTTTAAAAGAGTTGTCACACGTCGAAACCCGCTTTCGCAAGAAAACGGGGCGTGACAACATAACAACTCTGCTGGGGAAATACTTAGGCTTTTACCATAATGAACTTGACTTATGTGGATTATTTTCTTTTATTTTCCTTTATTTGTTTTAAAACTGGTATTACATGCATATCTTTCTCCTTATTCACCTTTATTTGTTTAAAATTGCTATGACATGCACATCCCTTCCGTTATTGTCCTTTGTTTGCTATGACACGCATGACCACTCTCCATATTTTTTCATCTTTTTTAAGACTGCTATATTATGACTCTCCCATCCCAATTTTCTTACCTACTTCATTACGGTCTTGCACATTTTCATGAACTAAATTGATATCTTTCTTTTGTCTTTCTTCTCTCTTCTTTTCATGTTTACTTTTGCTATTTTATTTACTGCTTTTACATACTTTTATCATGAAAATACTTAGACAATGTGCTATTGTTTCTGCATAAAGCATGCTCTGTATCATACTTAGACAATGTGCTATTGTGCTTGATGAGTGTTCACGCTTTCCTGAAATTACCCTTTTTAAAATCGGAAAGGATTATTTGCAGTAGACTAGCCGATCAGCGGTGCATTCGACGGTCCCGTGCCTTTCCCTCTTATGTTGTCCACTAGGGAGTACCTGTTTAGACCCTTCTAGAAACCTTACTTCAATTTGAAATGTATACGCATCATGCTAAACCTTGTACGGGTTAAAGAGTTGTTAATGTAACAACCACTAAGATGAACCTTGTCCAAAGTCCGACGGGATTTCCACAATCCCAATGGACACTATCATATTATGTGCATTACTTGGAGAAAATGTGCCAACGTGTTGATCATTATTGCGTAAGTAGTCAAAATTGGAGGGGGAAAGGTCTAACCTTTGTTTGTTTGCAGAAAATGAAGCATGAAATCCCCAGATTCTGTATGGTCCAAAACAGCCCACTTTTGCTACTTGACTGGTGGAAAGACCTTGCACATAGGAAATAGGAATTGATTGAGGCCACTACCATGTTCTGGGATGAGAAAAGAGCTGTTTTCTGATTTGGAAATATAGAAATGACTCCTCTCTTATATGAAATAGGAGGCTTTGCCAAGTTGCCATGGGATGGTCCGGCATTACTGGTACCAAAGAATCGCACTCCCCGCAGTTTTTTGAAAATGTTAGGTTTTAATAAGAATGATGAACTGCTCTGTCTAAAGATATCATACATCCCTTTTGAATTTCTTTACGAGCGTTATGGGCATAGAAAGTCGTATTGTCTTCACCATGATGAAATCGCCATTACTTCATTGGGTTGGGTGCACCGCCGGGTTTATGTTTTCGCCGTCTGCTTCTTGGGGTTGTTGATATTTCTAATGAAATGAGGAAGGATTCGTACTCGCTTAGCCATGGTCGCTAGGACCTTGATAGATGGCATCGTGGGACAAACTTATACCATCATCCTTCAGATCTTAGTTGAAATGTATCGTGCTGCAAGTAGGATTTTTGACACTTTGAGGGTTGTAATCTATTGCTACAAGTCTGGTTGCTTGAACACTTTCAGAGAAGAGAGTACCATCAAGAGCTTCTGTGAAGGCCATTGAATGACTACATAGCCAACCATCACCCAAAGAAAATAAGTTTATCTTAAACAGGTTTGCGTAGCCTGAAAATTCTGTAAGTTGGGCGCGTTCCTTCAGAAATCTGATAGACGAGCAGGTACATTGGATGTTTGAATGGTTTCTTAGTAGTGAGTTCATCATCAGGTCAAGGGGGACTACCCATTTGGGTTTGATCGGGTTGCGAGGCATTTATCCTTACGATCCTATAAGGGTAATGAGACATGCAGGAAGGAAACAAGTCATACCTGGGGTTTCCAAAATGGTCCAGTACAAAGCATATTTTCAGGGGAGATGTCATTCCATTCAAGTTCGAGGCGCAACATATGTGAAACCAAAAGATAAACGTGGAATGAGAAACTACCGAGCCAGATAGGTATCACACTGGTCATATGTACTACTATCTATCATGGCTGGAAGACGACATAGCAGGGGACATCAAGCCAGGAGTCAATCTGAAGGATATGATCATAGATGAAATGGTTGAGGCACAAGCTAAGTACAAGAGGATACACAAAATGGTGTTTAAGTCCAAAACTAAACACCTGGAGTAGCACAAAGTGAACATGGAGGTGATGAGGGAATGTTATGGTCATCAACTTAACCCACTACCATTGCCGACCCTCAACAACACCACCATCATCCAACTAAATAACCACCAACCACTACTTATCACACCCCCCAGAATGCTCCACAACCCACTCCCGATCCCTAAAACTCGACCAATCACCACCCATATACCCAAGTTCTGAAAACTCATCAAAGCAACTAGGTATATATATATGGAAACCTTACCCCATACCTCGCTGCAAACCCTATACATACCTGAATCAACTTAAAAGGACCTTCTCATTAAAACCATTGCAGAGGAGCTCATGAAGCTCACAGGTAGAGTCCAGAGTGTTGAAGGTGGGAAAGGAATTGAAGGTCTAAACAATGAGGACCTATGCATTCATCTGGATGTGGAACTGCCAGAGGGTTACAAACCTCCCAAGTTCAGAATGTTTGATGGTACTGGTGATCCGAAGGTGCATCTGAGAACATAATACGACAAGCTTATAGGAGAGGGTAAGAACGAGCATATCCGCATGAAATCGTCCATGCTAATCCTTATGGGAGATGCTTTGTCTTTGTATATTAGTCAAAACCCGAAGAAGTGGATTAATTGGGTGAGTATGGCATCAGATTTCATGGATAGATTCAAGTTCAACACGGAAAATGCGCTAGACATTTTCTACATTCAAAACCTCAAGAAGAAGCCGACAGAAACCTTCCGTGAGTATGCTACTCGTTGGAGATCATAGGCCGCAAATGTAAAGCCAACACTTGAAGAAGAACAAATGAACAAGTTCTTTGTTAGAGCTCAAAATCCGTAGTTTTACGAAGATGGTCATTGAAAATCACAAGTTATCCGACATCATCAAGCTAGGAGAAAAAAATGGAAGAAGGAATTAAGAATGGGATGGTAACCAATTTCGAGGCACTGCTGGCCACGAATAAAGCTTTTCAATCAGGAGGCCTTTCAGAGAAAAAAGAAATGGGTACCATGATGGTAGAACAGGGCCCTAAGTCTCCCCTCACATATCAAAAACCTCAATCCACATATCAATCCTCACTCGGGAAATACCAATACCCTGCCACCACATACCATACTTACAAGACTCAACCTGCATATTACCATTAACCTCCACCCGTTCACTAAAACTACTCGATTCCACGTCCTAATTTTGATCGCAGATCTCCTAGACAATACACCACAATTGCTGAACCCATATACCACCTATATGAGAGACTGAAGGCCGTTGGTTATGTTACCCCTATTCTTGCGTTTTTGTGGAGAATCCTTCCCAATGGATCAAGCCTAACAAAACATGTGCTTATCATTCAAGCATGAAATGTCACACTATTGAGGAATTCCACACATTGAAAGACAAGACTCGGACGCTGATCGACACTAAAGTTATACAGGAAAAAAAGCTACAGCAACTGTTCCCAACAACCCTTTTCAAATCACAGAGGTAAGGGAGTGAATATGATAGAAACTGACAAGGAATGGGATCAAGAAGGGTCCATTGGACTTATCCTAGAGGGAGACACTCCTAAAACATCTGCAGTCACCCTTACACCCGTTATGGTACAAACCCAGGCGCCATTTGATGTTGAGGTAGCTACACCCTTCACTGTGATGGTAGCTCCCACACCATCTTACAAGTTTGATGTCGTCCCATGGGATTATGTTGCGGAATCAAGGAGAAAGGGAAAGGACAAAGTGGAAGAAACATGTGTCGTGCAAGGTATGACTAGGACAAGCACAGTTTACACACCTGACAATCTTGGAGGAACGAGCAAGGAAGCAGCACCTAAGCAACCTGTTGTCGAGACTGGCTTTGACAATCTTTAGAGGAAGCGACAATCAAGGGAGTACTATGTTGTTGACCACTTGAACAAAACTCTTGCTTAGATATCCATCTTATCACTGCCGCAAAACTCATATGCACATAGGAATTCTTTGATGAAGGTGATAAGTGAAACTTATGTGCCTGCTGGCTTCACTAGAAGAGATATGGCCAACCTGGTCAGAAAAGTATTGGAGAGCCACAAAATCACTTTCCACGAAGATGAATTACCACCAGAAGGGTTGAGTCACAACAGGGCGTTGCATATCACGGTTCAATTCAAAGATAAATTCATTTCCACTGTCTTGATAGATGGAAGTTCTAGTCTTAGTATATGTCCATTGACCACTCTAAAGATATTAGGAAAATACCTTAATGCGATACAAATGGGAAACATGAATGTGAAGGCATTCGTTAGATCTTAGAGAGCTACCATTGAAGAAATCAACCTCAATATACAGATGGGTCCGACTTGGTTTGATGTCGAGTTCCAAGTGCTAGATATATCTGCTACTTACAATCTAATCTTGGGACGTCCATGGATACATGCAACTAGGACAGTGGCTTCAACTCTGCACCAGGCTGTGAAGTTTGAGTGGAATCATCAGGAGGTGATCATCCATGGAGTTAGGAGCAACCCCATCTACACCAACCAGACCATTCCAGTCGTCGAAAATAGAAGGAAGCTTGGTGAAGAGACATACCATCTCATTGAATGGGTTAACGCAATTGAAAAGGACCGATGGTGTAACAACGAGATAGAAAGCATATTGCTGTGGACGGGGTATGAACTAGGCAAGGGTCTCGGCAGAAAGATTTAGGGGATCACCAAACCTGTACAACCACAGTAACATGGCATGATTGTTGGACTCGGATATGAATACACATGGAAAGAATAATAGGATTGGACACCACCAGGGCGTGCTACTTATTATCCATTGGAACAACCTTTACCACCTCTGCACCAGACATTCCATCAAGCTGACATGATGTGGGGATCTGAGGAAGATGAGGTTTTGGCTGGCATGAGGATGTTTTTTCTAGATGAAGAAGACATGGACTGCAGTGCAATTGTTGTTGTTGAGGAGGAGGAAGACCTTACCATTCAAACAATGGAAAAAGAGCTGTTCTCAAGAACTGGACTGCTGCACCATCCCGGGCTCGCCGAGTTTCTAGGTAGCCTGACATATTAGCATGAATTATTTTCAAATAGGTTTGAGAATTTAAGACATTTTCATCATTTTGTTTTGAAATAATTACTCGAGCCATCGAGTCGTACTTGTTGACATGTTAAAATTTTATTAATGCATTAATGCTTTTCATGTTTATTATTATCTTTCTACATTCTTTTCAGTGTAATTATCACATATCTTGATGAACCCACAAGTGTGACATGTAATGAGACAATGCAACATAAGGACATTGATTCAAAGTATCAGGAAGATGATATAATACCCAAGGAAATCATCAATGAAGTAGAAAACTTTGAAAAGAAATCGAAGTCTAATTTGGAGGAAACTGAGGCCGTTAATTTAGGGGATTCTGAAACGGTAAAGGAAATGCGTATAAGCATTCATCTACCACCATCAGAGTAAGAAGAGTATATCAGACTCCTAAAAGAGTATGAAGACATCTTTTCATGGTCCTAAAACGATATGAATGGTTTAAGCACATCCATAGTAGCTCACAAACAACCCACCAATCCTATGTATCCACCAGTAAGGGAAAAGCTCATAAAGTTTAAGTCAGATATGATTTTGAAGATAAAAGAGGAGGTCATCAAGAAAATCAAATCCAAGGTTCTCCAAGTGGTCGAATACCCGACTTGGTTGGCCAACATTTGCCGATTGTGAAGAAAGATGGGAAAGCTAGAGTATGTGTCGATTACCGGGACCTAAAAAGAGCAAGTCCTAAGGATGATTTCCCGCTGCCCAACATACACACACTGATTGACAACTGCACCAAGAATGAACTCCAATCCTTTGTGGATTTCTTTGCAAGATACCATCAGATCTGATGGATGAAGAGGATGCCAAAAACACCTCCTTTATCACACCATGAGGAATATATTATTACAAAATGATGCTGTTTGGTTTGAAGAATGCTGGGGCCACCTACACAAGGGCCATGATGACTATATTTCATGATATGATACACAAGGAAATAAAGGTGTACGTGGATGACGTTATCATCAAATCAAAAATAAGTTCGGATCACATAGCAAACCTGAAGAAGATCTTTGATCGGCTTCGAACATACATTCAAAGTTGAATCATGCAAAATGTGCTTTCAGAGTCCTTGTTGGAAAGTTGATAGGATTCATCGTCAGTCGCCGAGGTATTGAGTTTGATCCATCAAATGTCAAATCTATACAGGACTTGCCGCCTCCAAGGAATAAGAAAGATGTTATGAGTTTTCTAGGGCGCCTTAATACATCAGCCACTTCATAGCACAATCAACCGTGATATGTGAGCCAATCTTCAGAATGCTAAGGAAATATGCTGCTACGAGTTGGACTAAAGAATTTCAAAGGCCTTCGGCAAAATCAAGGAGTATTTATCTAAACCGCCCAATCTGGTACCACCAGAACCAGGGAGACCTCTGCTGCTTCATGATGAAACTGGAAGGAAGGAGCAAGCGATATATTATCCAAGCAAGAAGTTCATGCCTTATGAAGACCAGTACTATTTGTTGGAACGCACATGTTGTGCTTTGACATGGATAGCTCAGAATTTGAGACATATCTCATATGAAGGATGGATCCGGTAAAATATATCTTTCAGAAACCCATGCCTACGAGTAAGTTAGCAAAGTGAAAGATATTGATGAGTGAGTTCGACATCGTCTATATAAATCAGAAGGCAGTCAAAGGGCAAGCATTAGCAGATCACTTGGCAGAAAATCCCGTAGACAGAGAATACTAACAATTGAAAACGTATTTTCTCAATGATGATGTGTCATTTTTAGGAGAAGATATCACTGAGGCGTATGATGGTTGGAGGATTTTCTTTGAAAAAGCAGAAAATTTCAAAGGAGTAGGTATCAGAGCTTGTGTTACTATCAGAAACCGGCCAACATTATTCGGTATCCGCAAAACTCAGGTATCCATGCACCAACAATATGGAAAATATGAGGCCTACATCTCGAGACTCAGAATGGCCATTGACATGAACGTTAAAGAGATACTGGTAATCAGAGATTCAGATATTTTGGTGCCCCAGGTTCTAGGGTAATGGGCTACGAAGAACACCAAAATATTGTCATATTTGCACTGTGTACAAGAGCTGATCATGAGGTTCACAAAGATAGAATTCAAACATGTTCCAAGGATTCAGAATGAGTTTGAATATGTATTAGCCACTTTGTCTTCCATGATACAACACCCATATAAGAATTTCATCGATCCCATCCCAATAGGAATTCATAAGAAGCCAACTTATTGTGCTTATGTTGAAGAAGAGATTGAGGGAAATCCGTGCTTCCACGACATCAAAGAGTACTTGGAAAAGGGAGAATACCCAGTGAGTGCTACCCATACTCAGAAGCGCATAGTTCACAGAGTATCCAACCATTTCTTTCAAGGTGGAGGAATTCTGTATGGAAGGATGCCTGACTTGGGATTACTGTGGAGTGTCGATGCCAAGGAGGCATACAAATTGCTTGAGAAAATACATGCCGGAACCTACGGACCCCTCATGAATGGTTTTATTTTTGCCATGAAGATATTAAGAGCAGGGTATTTCTGGATGACTATGGAAACATATTACATCAAATATGTTCAACAGGGTCACCAATGCCAAATACATGTTGACATGATACGGGTACCACCCAACAAACTTAATACAACAAGTTCGCCCTGGCCCTTCTCCTCTTGGGGTATGGATGTCATCGGATCAATCGAACCCCCATCTTCAAATGGACATAGTTTCATTTTGGTGGCTATAGACTACTTCACAAAATGAGTTGAAGTCGCATCTTATAAATCTATAACTAAGAAGGTTGTAGCAGATTTTGTTCGGGACCACATTGTTTGTCGATTTGGAGTATTGGAGTCAATCATTACTGACAATATCACCAATCTCAACAGTAAGTTGATGAAGCCATGTTGAAACATTTAAGATAAGCATTGGAAATCTACATTATACATGCTTCAAATGAACAGAGCCGTAGAAGCTGCCAACAAGAACATCAAGAAGATATTGAAGATAATGGTAGAAAATTAGGCACTAGAATCATACAAGTTATTCCCGTCGAAGTGGAAATCCTTCCTTAAGAATCATACAAGAAGTCGAGCTCATCGACGCGGAATGGGTACGAAGTCGGTATGAACAACTAGCTCTCATTGATGGGATAAGAAGAACAAAATATGCCACGGTCAACTCTACCGGAATAGAGTGACAAGAGCTTTCAACAAAAAGGCCAGGTCGAGGCAATTCACACAGGGGAAGTTGGTACTAAAGTGAATCACATATCAGGATGAAGAAAATGGAAAATTCTCACCCAACTGACAATGCCGTTACATGGTTCATCGGTTATAAACAAGAGGAGCACTTATACTTGCAAAAATGGATGGAGAGATTTGGACAAAACCTATTAATTCGGACGCAGTGAAGAGATACTATAGTTAAGATTATGTTTGAACTTTCTATTTGATGTAATTGAACTACGCTTGACCTGATTCTCGTTTATGAGGGGATACGTAGTCAGCCTTGTGGGTTCGGTCACATCATAATAAAATATTCATTTCCCCATGGTCAGAAACTGGGGGAAGGTCTCGAGTTTACCTGATCTTATCATGATTGGAACTACTAAGGAATGTATTTCCAGAAGTATGCATTTAAACTGGGGTAGAATATTGAGGAGAATCCTCAAAATTCAGAATCAAGGAGGTTGCAATGTCTCAAAAATGCGTCACAGTCATCATTTCATTCAATTATTAGATCTCGTACATCATCACATACTTCGGACAACTACATTTTACAAATAATTGGTCAAATGCATGCATGTTTTTCAAAATTTTTGTTTCTATGGCAGCCAGATGTTACCCAGGGTGACTCAAGCAGAACCTCAAGACAAGAGCAAAGGTGAAGCAAGGAATCAAGAGCACAAACAAAATTCTCCCTCGCAAATCTCATAATTTTTCTTTGGTTGTAGGCACAATGAACATAACATGAATGTTCGCAAATACATAAAAACATCAAGATCACTATCTTCACACAAACAAAAAGTGCCAAACGAAAACACATCAAGCTAAGAAATGCTTTACTCTCTCGCAGTTATTCATTGCTTTTCTTGCATAGGTCTAAGCACCGACCTCACCATCGCACATGGATAAACATAGCCTTTTTTGAATGAGACTGAGCATTGTCTCAATTTCTTGCACGAGGTTAAGCATTGCCTCCATATTGCATAAGGATAAGCACTACCTTTTCTCTGAACCAGACTAAGCATTGTCTTCATTCCTTTCATGAGGTTAAGCACTGCCTCCATATTACATAATGCTAAGCACTACCTTTTCTCTGCATGAGACTAAGAGTTGTCTCCATACCTTGCATGAGAATAAGCACTGCCTTTCCTTGCACGAGACTAAGAACTGTCTACATTATTTACATGAGGCTAAAAACTGCCTCCATATTGCATGAGACTAAATACTATCTCCATTCCTTGCAAGAGGCTAAGAATTGCCTCCATTATCGCATAAGGTTAAGCATTTCCTTTCCTTTGCATGAGACTAAGCACTGTATCCATTCTTCCCATGAGACTAAACACTGTCTCCACCTTGCATGAGGCTAAACACTACCCTCACTCTGCATGAGACTAAGCATTATCCGCTCTTTGCATCACCCTAAGCGCTGCCCTCATCTCATACAAGACTAAAATTTGTCTCATCTCGTTCTCGCGTACGACTAAGCATCACCTATTTCCTTTGAAAAAAAATCCATATCACCGCATCTTTGCATTTCATGGGCTAAAACATCGCCATATTGTCCGAAGGCATCATAGTCTGAGGGAATCATTCTCATAGCCCGAAGATATCCTGCCATGGCAAGAGGATATCTCGAAACTACACATCATTATTCAAAGGCGTGATAGTCCAGAGGCACCATCCTCATGGACCGTAGGACACCATTTCATGGCATGCGAATCCCTTATCATACGCTTCATGGCCCAGGACATCATGGTCCAAGGAGATTATCCTCAAACGTCTGAGTATGAAAATAGTTTACTGCCTCCTCATCCAGTCCATTTAGAACAACAGCGATGCATATATAATACTGGAATCCAGAATAACATAGAAATCATTCTTATAATACTTAATAATTCTAAAACGTCTTAATGCCATCTATCATCTAACCAGAAATCTGTTTGCGTGCTTTCCTGCTTATGTGTGAAGGTTACTTGAGCCTTTTATTGCAATTATATGTAGTCCTATCTGTTCTGCATGTCACCTAGTTTTATCATTTTGAGCAACCTAAGTAAAGTCTAGAACCACCTTATAGTAGGTCTAATCCTCATGGACCATAGGCATGGGACGAGTAGTACACACATAGGGTACGACTTAGAATTAAATTAGAATTCTTTTAGGTAAACAACTTCAACATAGTAATCAGGTAGCAGGAGATGATAGTCTGTTCCCGCTGAATAATATGACCAACCTCTACTTCAAGGGGATTGCGAAGTAATGTTGCACGGGGTGATCCTTTAGGATAAAAAAACTTAGGACCCCCTTTCTTTATTTATGTACTTGTTATCTATATTTTGTCATTAATATAAGCCAATGTGGTTGTACCCTCGTAGTCATCAATACTTGTATTGATTCTCATATGTTTTAACAAGACTCTACGACTTCTGAACTTCCCTTCTACTCGATCACCTAGCTTAACTATATAATCCACACAGTCTTAAAGTTAGGCCGGGACCCACAGTTGTGGACCTCGAAGAGTGCCTAATAACTTCTCTTTGAGGTAATTTAAGCCCTTACCCGATCTTTGGTGGCGTTGACTAGTCGAATAGAGTTATTTTCAAATAGGTGCCCTAACACACCCCAAAATTCCTAGGTGGCGCCTCTTCTCTTTCATTACCTCCTTTAAAAGAGTTTTCACACGTTGAAACCCGCCTTCACGAGAAAATCGGTGCGACAGGGGAGGACTCATGATGGACTTGAAATCAATGACTCTTTCCATGATGAGCAACTTTTTGGCACTATCAATGAAAGAGGTTCTGTGGTTTGCGGGCTTAGCAAATTTTCTTGTGAATGGTATCATTCTGGATGAGTTCTCTTCCAACCAAAGAATGAATGTCAAAAGAAATTATCAAGATTATTATTGGGATGAGTCATACCTTTTCCATATTTGTACGGTTGGAGTGATTAGAAGGTGTGTACCGGAAGAAGAACAAGATGATATTCTTCGCGCTTGTCATTCTTCGCCATATGGCGGTCATCATGGTGGAGAAAGAATGTCGGTCCAAATTCTAAGTGGTTTCGGTTGGCCTACTCTTTACAAGGATGCCAACGACTTAGTAAAAGGTGTGATGAATGTCAACGGGCCGGTGGAATTTCAAAGAAAAATGTGATGCCTCGCACGACAATCTTTGAGATTGTTATTTTTGATGTTTGGGTAATTGACTTATGGGTCGTTTTGTGAGTTTTTATGGAAAAACTTACACTTTGGTCGCGGTGGATTATGTGTCCAAATGGGTTGAGGCAGCCGCCTTTCCCAACAATGAGGCAAGAAGTGTAATAGCCTTCTTGAAAAAGAATAATTTTACAAGATTTTGGAGTCCACGTGCAATCATAAGCGATGGGGGTCATACTTTTGCAACAAGGATTTTGACACTTTAATTAAGAAGTATGGTGTTACTCACAAGGCCAAGACTCCCTATCATCCACAAGCTAGTGGTCAAGTGGAAGTCTCCAACCTGGAGATAAAGAGTATCTTGTCTAAAATGGTGAATGCAAATCAGACGGATTGGTCCAAGAAGCTTTATGATGCGCTATGGGCATATAGGACGTCTTATAAAACACCTATCGGAAATTCTCCATACCGGTTAGTGTTCGGGAAAGCTTGTCATCTTCCGGAGGAACTAGAGCACAAGGTAATGTGGGCCTTGAAGAAATTCAATCTTGATTGGGATGTAGCTGCTAACTTGTGGGTTGCACACTTGAATGAATTTGATGAGTTCCGTTACCATGCATATGAGAGTTCGTCCTTGTACAAATAAAAGATGAAATATCTTTATGACAAGTACATTTGGAACAAAGAGTTCAAGACCTGTGATCTTGTATTGTTGTTTAACTCAAGGTTGAGGATGTTTCTGGGGAAGCTCAAGTCCAAGTGGAATGGTCCATTTGAAATTGTTGGTGTGACACCCTTCAGTGCACTGGATTAGAAGAAAAAGAACAATTATATTCCGAGTCAATGGTCATCGGGTGAAGCATTACTTGGGAAAGGTTGGAGAGGGACACATGGTGGTGGTAATTTACTTAACTTAAGGATTCTTTGACATTGCATCATCGCGCGACGTTAAATCAGGCGCTTATTGGGAACTAACCCAAGTTCTTTTCCTTTTTTTTGTAGCTAAATGTTCTATGCTATTTTTAACTTTATTTGAAATGTGATACAAGGTTGAGTGTTAGATGAAAGAAAGGTGGAAAAAATTGGGTAAGTGAAGCATAAAATGCGGACCGCTCTTTTCAAATGTGCGGTGGCAAAATTAATGTTGCCATCATAGAAGAGCTTCCGCGGCCGCAAATTTCATCTGTGGACTGCACTTCCTAGAGCTAAATAAGATCTCAAATGATAGGGTCTCTGATCTTTTACCCTATCAGTGTGGGGAAAATATGCAACCACAGAGAGAATTGTGCGGCAGAACTTGAAATTGTGCGAACCACACATGAGTAGCAGACAATTGAAGGCCAGGTAGAAGAGTGTGGACGGCACTTGAAACTTTTCGACCGCACTTGCACCCATTTAACTCTTAAATTATCAAAATATAAATAGAACTTTAGGGCTCAATTTAAATTTTTCACACTTTTGAGAAAGCACTATTACTCTGAGAGGTTATATAAGGATCCAACACTGTCAAACACACACCCATTTGCAATAACATGATCTTGAACACTTACATAATCTATTATGCTTCATTTCATGTTGATTTTGTTTTATTTTGATTTTTGAGTTTCGTTTTCCTTTTGAGCTTCTTTTTAGGCCATTTGTTAATATATTCCATCCGTGTATCCATGGGGTAGTCTTGTAATAGGTAACTATTAAACCATGCTAAATGGGATGGGTTAACTGATTTCTATGATTGCACCATGTTGCCTAGTAGATTTGATAAAGTTTTTGCAAAACCTAGGTAAAATTTAGACTTGCTCGTTTGGTTTTTGAAATGTGCATCCGCACTTGAATTTGTGAGGTCCACAATTTTTTGAATATGGAAACTGGTAGAAGGATAGTATTTCTGCGACCACACTTTAATTGTGCGGACCGTAGAATTTCTTGAGGCGTCGCATGATTAGTCCGCACTTTCTATATGTGGATTTCCCTCTAAGACCCTGTTGTATGTACTGCATATACAATTTTGTGGACCGTAGATGAATTATGTAACCACACAATGACATCGCACTGTCCATCGAAGAATGTGACTTTGAGACCTTACACATCTATGCAGAAGTACTGCCACACTTGGAATTGTGCGGTCCAGACTTCCACTATGCGGGCCGCACTTTCCCATTTCTACAACATGTCTATCCACTGTAACCCCATCGCTCCTATGAAGAATTTAAAATTTTGTATTATGATTGGAGGCTGAAAATTCTCTTTGTATTGATATAGACAATGATACGATCACGAGGACGAGGTGAGTATACCAAGGAAACAAGAGAAGCGTCAAGGGGTCGAGGCAAAGGTGCTTTTCCCCCAAGTGTGAAAAAGATCATTTTAAAGAAAGCAAAAACAGGCGGATGGAGAGGTAGAGACCTCTCTGAGTCTAGACCTTATTCCCCATCTAGGGATGCCTCCGAGGGAAACTCAATTTCTATTCCGTAGGAGCACATTGAGGAGCAGTCCAAGCCACAAGGGGGATCTGAGCCTCTGGATGTGCCTCCTACATCCCACAACACTTCCCAGAGTTCATAAAGTGCTAGTCAAGAGGCCGAGGCAGGAGTTGCTGTCACGACCCCAATTTTCCTCCTTAGGATGTCGTGACGGCATCTAGTCCCTAAGACTAGGTAAGCCTAAAATTTATGCAAAGATACTGAAATAATAATTAAAGGCTCAAAATCCAACAACTAGCATGAGGAAAATCTCCATAATTTAGTATAAACATATTCGTCCAAAAGCCGACGAAATACAAGTCATAAGCTCTACGCCAATATCAAAGTCATCCCTATACAACTTTATCTAGTAAAGAAGGAAAATACATAAATGGATAAAAGGTGACTTTGAGGTCTGCGGACGTGGGCATGTGTACCTTGAAGTCTCCAAATGTGATCTTAGCTCACTGGTGTGGGGACCAATAGGAAGTACTTGGATCTGCACAAAAAGATGTGCAGAAGCATATCATGAGTACACCACAATGGTACCCAGTAAGTTCCAAGCCTAACCTCTGTAGAGTAGTGACAAGGTCAAGTGAAGATCTTACTGGAAATAATAAGAAACATAATGAAAGATTTAACAATATAATAATAATGACAAGGAAATGAAACAAGAAAGAAGTAAACCAAGAGTTGGCTACACAAAATCAAGAAAAATAATACCTCAAGGAAGGAAATAAAACAACCAAAGACAAGTACATCAAATAGAGAAAGATCAACAAGGGTCACTACGAGGTACCGCCTCGTAGTCCCAAATTACAGAAATAACTCTCAATATTTCCTTATATCACCGCGGGAGCTTTACATTTAATTTTGAAAATCAATCTTCCTGAAATAGCATCCCGCGTTTTAGCCCACCTTATCACACCGCATGAATTCTAGTAGTACCCCTACTAGCCACGCGTATAAAGCCCACCTTATCTCACTGCATGCGTTTTCAACCCCAAAACCTTATACCATCGCATGTGTATCAATATCACAACACATCACAAATCGCACCTCAAGTGCCCAATATCAGTATTTTCACAGTAAAGAGCCCATGGCTAACCCACAATGTACACAAGAGTCTCAACAAAAATAACCGTAATAAACAACTCAACAGAATGGTATTCCACAACTTAACTCTTTATCTCAATGTGAATCACGACCTTTATATCTCAATACCAATTTAAAAAACAAGATATTCCACGATTTAACAACATCAAGTAAAAAGTTCAAAAATCAAATAGTTGATACAGAATAAAGGAAACAAGAACATCAATTAAACATGTAAGGCAATTAGCATGTAAGAGAATAAGACAAGTAGACATGTGAAAATAGACTATAGTTTGATGACTATAACATATTAAGGTAACTCAATTATGGCATGAAAGGAATCGATATAGCTAAAACCTGTAATTTACACATTTAGCTCATGTACATACTCGACACCTTGCGTACACAACTTTCACATATGACAATTATCACAACCAACATAAATCCTAAGGGGCAATTCTCCCACACATGGTTAGGCAAGTCACTTGCCTCAAATCACGCCAAATCAATCCACTAGTAGGCCTTTACCTCGATTATCCAACTTCGAACGGATCGAATCTAGCTACAAAAACTTCATACTATATATATAAACTATGGAAAACTAATTCAAACAATGAAATTACGATCTTTGCAAAGCATTTAAAAGTCAACGCTAAATGTCAACACGGGCCAACGCCTCGGAACTTGACAAAAATTACAAAATTCGAATACCCATTTGATTACGAGTCCAAAAATACAAGAATTACTCAAATTATACCTCAAATCGCCTTTCAAATCCTAAAATTTTAGCACAAGAAGTTTCTACCATTTCCCCCTAATTTCCAACTCCAAACACCAATTAAATGATCAAATTATAAATAGATTCATGTAAATTAACCAAAACCGAGTTAGTATTCCTTACCTCAAAGTTTTTATTGATGAACCCTCGAAAATCGTATCACACCGATATCTCTAAGTCCTAAAATGGATTATGAAACAAACCCTCGAAAGTCCCTCTTTACTGCCCAGCAAAACTGCTTCTGCGGCCTTTGTGTCGCTTCTGCGACGCTGTACCTGCGGAAAAACCATCGGAGGTGCGGATTCCACTTTGGCTCAGGGGATTCCGCTTCAACAGATAAATCTTTCACCTGCGAGTGCACTCATGCGGATAACTCTACGCTTCTGCGACCCTAGGCTTGACCAGCCACTTCCACTGTTGCGCTTCCTCCCTCGCTTCTGATCTGCATTTGCGATCCCAGCTGGGAAAGCCACCATTCTCTTCTTCAATCAAGCCCTCACATTTTCTAGTCCACACCTGCGGCCAATGGCTCGCATATGCAATTGCACCAAAACAACCCAGCTTCAGCAGTGAGGTTAAGAACAATTTGTTATGGATTCGATCCGAATCACACCCGGGGCCCCCAAGACCATGTCCGAAAATACCAACAATTCTCAAAACACATAATGGACCTACTCGAGGTAAAAAATAACATCAAACAACATAAATTCTACGAATCACAACCCAAATTCAATCCTATGAACTATGAACTTTCGAATTTCGAAACCAATGCCGATTCATACCAAACCAACTCCGGTTGACTTCAAATTTTGCACAAAACTCATAAAAGACATTACTGACCTATTCCAACTACCAGAATTAGGATCCAAATCCGATATCAATAAAGTCAACTCTGGGTCAAACTTTCCAAATCTTCCAAACCTTAATATTTCTAACTTTCATCAATTCACGCCGAAATGACCTACAAACCTCCCAATCAACTCCTTCAACTTGAACCTCAAACTTAGGGACTACGTGTCCCATTTCACTCCGGAACTCACCCTAAACCAAAACCAAAACACCCCGGCAAGTCACATAACCACAATATAACACAAAGGAGGCAATAAATAGGGGATTGAGGCTGAATGTTTGTCCCCAAATGAGTATAGAGACATACATGAAGTGGTGAAAATGTGAGGATAACAGTTACGCATATCATGATCGATCTCCCAATTATCCCCCTCGTCTGTCTGACTCCTCTACTGAACCTTCACAGAAGCAATGTTCTTCAACCACAATTTTTGATCCTGCCTGTTCAATATGGCCACCGGCTCCTTAACATAAGACAAATCCTTGTCCAACTGGACTGAGCTTAAATCCAACACATGAGACAGATCATTGTGATACTTTTGGAACATTGAAAAATGGAATACTGGATGAACTGCAGCTAGACTAGGTGGCAGTTCAAGCTTTTAGGCTACCTCTCCAATCCTCTCTAGAATCTTAAAAGGTCCGATATACCTAGGGCTCAACTTTCCCTTCTTCCCGAGCTTCATAACACCCTTCATGGGGGAAACCCGGAGCCAGACCTGCTCCCCAACAATAAATGCAACGTCACGAACCTTCCGATCAATATAACTCTTTTGTCTAGATTGGGCTGTACGAAGTTGACCTTGAATTGATTTAATTTTTTCCAAAGCATCATGAACCAAAGTTTGTACCCAATAGCCTAGTCTTACCCGGCTTGAACCAACCAACCAGAGACCGGCTCCACCTCCCATAAAAAGCCTCATATAGAGACATAAATGCTTTATTAGTAGTTGTTGTTGTTGTAGGCGGAAGAACTGATCCCAAGAACCCCCAAACTCAATCACACATGCACGAAGCATATCCTTCACTATCTGAATAGTGCACTTAGACTGGCCGCCTGTTTGAGGATGAAATGTTGTACTCAACTCAACTCGCGTTCCTGACTCATGCTGTACGGACCTCCAGAACCGCAATGTAAACAACGTACCCCGATAAAAGATTATGGATATCGGCACGCAATGAAGTCTAATAGTCTAGCGAACATAAACTTGAGCCAGCTACTCTGAAGAATAAGTAGTCACCAGTGGAATGAAATGAGCCGACTATTATACCCCATTTTAACGCGGGTCAAATTAGAGTATAACATATTAGAAAGACTTTAATTTAATTAATCTTAAGAATAGCCACCTAATTAGTTTGATGGTGAATTAGGACAATAGAGTTAGCTAAGTACTGCTTAAAGTTAATTTGGTTTTATGGTCTGCTTAACCTTAGGTTATGCGTAAGGGTTCTAATTAATCTTATAGGGAGGGTTATAACTGTTACACCCTATGTTTTTGTACGTAAAAGTATGCCATAAGTGAATTGATGGAGGCTCAGGAATGAGATATTACATCCCGCATTTTTGATCAAGAGAGAAGAGGGTGTATATATATATATACAGTAGTACAATATTTTCACCACCATCGAGCAATAATCAGTGGGCAGGTTCCTATTAAGCAACCTCTGATCAGATAGTAAGTTATATACCGAGCCTACTATGGCCGAGCGCCTATGAGCAAGCCTACTTGGACCAGATATAGAGCCTAGTATGGCCGAGCGTCTATGAGAGATCCTACTACGACAGAGAAGTTATGCATACCAAGCCTTATAAGGCCGGACAACTATTTTACTTACTATATTGAGAGAGTTGAGTCAGTATCAGCAGGTAAGCATATATTGAGATTATCTTTGACTCCCAGTACTTTCAGTTATTATATTATTGGTTCAGTTTCAGCTTTCAGTTATTTTATTGCGTTACATACTCGGTACATTATTTCGTACTAACGTCCCCTTTTCTAGGGATGCTGCATTTCATGCTTGCAGGTATAGGCAATCAGTTTGACGATCCCTCGTAGTAGACGAGGTTAGCATTCAAGGAAGGATCGGTAAGGATCCACCTCATTCAGAGTGCAGCCGAGTCTATGAGTCATCATGTCAGTATTTTGCTAAAGACTTATGAGTAGGTCGGTACCCAGTCCCATTTGACGTCTAATACTCTTATAGGCTTTGTAGACAAAGATTCATTTTGTACATTATGTCAGAGGCCTTGACAACCCATATGTATTCATTTTTTAAGAAAGATGGTTCATTGATACAGTGCTTTCCCACTCATAGTTATACATTACAAGTTGTGGCCATGTTGGCCTAGTTACCAATGATAGTACAATAAGAAAGATATGTTACGTTGGTACTTGGTTGAGTAAGATCTCGTGTGCCCGTCACGAAAGATATGTTATGTTGGTACTTGGTTGAGTAAGATCTCGTGTGCCCATCACGGACCTTCGGTTTGGGTCGTGACAAAAGTGGTACCAGATTAGTTCTGTCCGAAGGAGTCTACAAGTCGTGTCTAGTAGAGTCATTTTTATGGGTGTGTTGTGCACCACACTTATAAGTAGGAGGCTACAGGGAATTTAGGATTGTCACTCTATTTTCTTATTTTAGATCGTGTGGTGGAGCTCAGTTGTAAGAATTCAAACTTTTAAAATATGGCTTACTCATAATAAGATGATACCTACAACCAAAAAATAGTTGGTAAGAGATTGCATGTGGACGTGGAAGGGTTGAGTCAGAGAAATTCGATTTTGCATGATGCTTATGATGAGTAAATATAAGGTCTTCAGTAGATCATGTGTGTACTAAGACATGTAAGCCTCTCGATAAGGAGCCTTAAGGCCAGACTATCTATCCACCCCTATGGTGAAAGGTAATGAGAGATTCAGAAGGTAGGTACAAGCTTCAACAAGTAAAATGATCAAGATGAGAAGGGTACAAGGTACCTAGTTAATGATGATCATCGGTATTTTCAACTCAGGCAGAAAAATATAAGCATTGTGAGTTACCTTCAACAGTAACAAAGGTATGTATTATTCGCCACACCTATCTTAGTTATGCCCTATGGGAGCTAACATATATGGTTTAAGAGAAGGACAGGATATCAGGATCCAACTGGGGTTAGAGTAACCCAAAATTGTGGATGGAATTGTTAGCATTAGTTGACATTTTTGAAGGCTATTGCAAATGTGCTAATAGATCTCCTTGTGAGACATTCAGGTGGCGCACTCTAGAATAGTACAACTAGATATGAATAATAGAGTGTTCGAAATAAAAATTTATAAAGATAGGAAACCCGAAGAGCCAGTGGATGGATTAAATGGAGGTAAAAGCAAGAAAATATCTTGTAGAAATTTTCAGAATAAAGTGATGGACATAAATATTAGGGGGAAATAAGAAGAGAGTTAATGAAGCATTATGAGTAAGACGTGATGCATGGATGACAACGATAGATAAAAAAATGACAGTATTACAGGGTCTATAGTCAAGTGAGGGAAAAGACGAGAGGTTACATGCCTTGAGACAACAAAAGAATATAGGCCATAAATTCATATCCTCATTTCGAGAAATAAGTTCGTGACTCTAACGTGATTACCAGAAGGAAAAGTTAGACCCCTAAAATAATACAAATTAGTACGGGCTGGTGAACAAGATAAACTAAACATGAATTAGGGACTGAGTGATTTGATAATAGTCGCCATTAGAATTTCAGAATTGCATTCCGACGATAATAATGGACGACAATATAATAACCTTTAAAGGTCATTCAGGAAGACGCTTCCATAAAGTAAGCAATGTGAGAAAAGTTAAGCTTACAGGACTATGTGTGCCAGTTACACTAAGTGTCACCCTGATGAATAAGGAAATTTGTTATCCTTGGTACAAAAGGATTTACCGCAATGAGGGTAAGGGTCATCAATGATGACGCCAAAGATGAAGAGGTAAAACATCTATATGTAGATCTTCGTAGCTCCAACTCTTAGTACTCCCCTAAAGGAGGGAATATGGAGTGATGTGGCATTAAGTCAGAATTTAGTGTTTCTAGTAATTATGGAATGGTAAAGGAATAATGCAATAAAATGAGAAAGGGAGAATATTGAACTTATTCAAATCCTACAGATATGCTATGATTCCAGAACATTAAGCAAGCACGACGCCAAGGAGAGGAAGTAAGGGTTCCAGATGTTACTGATAAATAAAGAGCCATCGCAAAATGTAAGTTAAGACAAAGAAAATAACCGAAGAAAGATTACGCGGAGTAATGATATGAGAATGGGTCAACAAGTAGTTAGTGGTTGATTAAGGAAAAGCCTAGTTATGGCCAATTAAGAGGATACAGACAACCAAGTCGTGCAAGATAAATATAGTAAAACCCAATATAGTGAATTCAGCCACACAGTTATGATATTGTAATACTTGTGAAATATTCAGAAAGGAGTCGAGGTAGTTAAAGGTACCATATGAGTGTTATCGAAATGATAGAGAGTGCCACTGGGATGATAGTCAAAATATCAAGTTCAGAAGAAACCCTACAAGCACAAGGGCATAGAGGTAAGTAACTACGGATAATTATAGTCAAGGAAGGGACATCAAAATGTCTGTCGAGTATACAATGTAATAAGCTCACAGCTTTACAAGAGTCATAGGGTCCTCCCTAAGTACTACAATGAAAGACTAGATGAGGAAGTAATGAAGAAGGCCTCCACCTAAATATAGTAACTTGAAGGAGAAATGGTCATGTAAAAACAATCTCACTACAACATCGCATGCACTCTATAAGAAAGTGGCACCTACCGTGGCTAATGAACGGGAAGAAAAGGAAACAACAGGATTCGAGATCATATGAGTTGCACGAAAAGTCCGACATGCGTGGGAACTAAGATAAGCTAAGTATGCACGCAACAAGGGGCCAGAAAGACCAGGAAAAGTAATAGCTTACGTTTAAAGAAAGCTAAGAATGAATGAAAAGAATTATTTTATCAATGATCCAGAGTTAGTTACGTTATTAACGCAATTAAGATTTCAGAGTATTATCCATGCAACATATATGTTGACAATCATACAGTCATAGAAAACTCCGGCATAAGTTAAAAGAAAGAATTGAATCCAGGTCATAGACGTAGGATTGAATTGTTAGAAGATTGTATCCTGGATATTCCATAGCGTCCATGAAAGGCTAAAGTAATACCATGAGCCGCAAATCAGAAGATAGCTTAAGCCTAAATAAAGGTTTATCAGAGGGAAAAGGAAACTAAAGAATTACATCAACTAAGTAAATCAGGAGTCTGATTATTGGACCTAGGAAATTATAGAAATTGTGATTGAGAACATTGCATAATTGCTCTTAATATCAAAAGTACAAGAGAGATAGTACAACAACCATATTCTATAACGGATCTGCAATAAAGTACTTAGAAGAGTACTAGCCTCATAAGAAGTTAGTATGAAGCTCCCACCAGATTGTGTATGCACCGGATGTGCAAGTATTATAATAGAGCTCAAGTTGTGGATATGAATTATACCTATGTGGAAGGGAGGTTATGAAAGAGATAGAAGAATATGGAACGATATTTTAAGGCACGCAAGGTAAAAGTGAACAACATACGAGATACTCAAATGCAAAAGGTTGTGAATAGTCCGTATTTCATATAGAATGCTAGAAGCGCGGGTATTCAATATCCAGGAATGATAGCGGCATCGTCAGTGGCATATCTTCCAACCTATGGTTTCTAGGTATCAAGAGATCTAGTTAAGAAAGGAAATAAGAGTAAGAGATAATGTGATGCCTCGCTTGATGTTCCAAAATAACACAAGGAAATCTATGGTGCAAGAAAGTTAAGGAAGGTTACAAGTGATATAAATAGATATGTGTAGGTCATAAGATAAAGTATGGTAAAGCGACAATGTTTTAGGAACACAAGAGTAAAGATAAGAAAGGGCAAGTGAGAAGGTGACGAGAATTGATAAGTCATCAGGATTAAGCCCATAAAAACAAGATAGATGATGGTTTCTCTAAGTTATATAAAGCTCAATATAGCCTGAATAAACTCAAAGGATTCTAAGACTAGTAACATAGGTGGAATGCTGCCCTAGTTGGACTATGAGGGTGGAATTGTGTTAGATAAAGGATGACGTTTGGACTTCGATTGAGTAATGATTTGAAGAGGATTTCATGAATTGTACGGGATTAAAATACCCATGTAAGTGAGTAACATTGAGATTCTATATAATACGGTTATTGAAGTACACTATCGCCGCTAAGTAGATCAAGAAAATCACTTTAAATATTCCTCGATGAAACGTAAGCCTTAGTGGCAAGGTATTACGTAAGAATTTTCAAGTTATCAATGAAGTAAAATCATGCGGATAGATAATCGGGTCTATGAAACAAGATATAGCAATATTCGTAAGTTCAACAAAGTACCGAGCAAAGAACTTCAATATACCTGTAGATGCCCAGAGGGACATATTGTCAAGCTCTGTATATGCTTACAAAGTGAGGCATAGATATTGGCTAAAAAAATTGGAGGAAAAAAGAAAGAAGAGTCACATAGGCGCACTTACAAGGTCAGAGTCGTACAGGCTGTGTGATAGAAGGTAGCAACAGTTACAAGATTGGAAGGATTCCGACCACAAGTCATGGCGTGAGAAAGAGGCCTGAAGTGGGAATACCCTGGCCTTTGTATTTATTCATAGGACAGTTGCCTAGATGGAAAGGAAAGTACTAAAGTATTTGGAAGATATATGTTATGAAAATGATAAAGTACATCTGTCAACATTCGAGGACGAATGTTCCAAAGGGGGGAATGATGTTACATCCCATCTTTTTGTACGTGAAATTATGCCATAAGTGAATTGATGAAGGCTTGGGAATGAGATATTACATCCCGCATTTTCGGACGTTAAAGTTTCGTCGTAAGTTAATCGATGTAAGCATGTGAATGATATTATTTTGAGATTATAAGCATTATGTTATTTCAAACAAGTTATGAGTAAATTCGTGAAGGAGAAATGTGACGACCCGGCCGGTTGTCTTAAGAATTAATGCCCCGGTCCCCTATTAACTGTTTTCCCCAAGTCTATTTCTGCTAAATTGAATTGCCCGGACGTTCGGTTCTGAGTTTCGGAGAGTTTTGGGACATTTAGTCCCTAAATGGGAGCTTAAGTGTTGGAAAGTTGCTCGTAGTCGGAGAAGTGTGAAGACGGCCTTGGAATGGAAATCCGACGGTTCCATTAGCTCCATTGAGTGATTACGGGTTTGGGAGCGTGTTCGGGATATATTTTGGAAGTCCGTAGCTTATTTAGGCTTGAAATGCCAAAGTTTGAATTTTTGGAGTTTCCGGTCCGATAGTGAATTTTTGATCCGAGGGTCGGAATGGGATTCCGGAAGTTGCAGCAGTTCTATCATGTCATTTGGGATGTCTGTGCAAAATTTGAGGTCATTCGGATAAGTTTAGACGTGTTTCGGCGTCGAATGTGAATTCTAGAATTTTTCTAAGTTTCTAGGCTTGAACCTATGCATAATCGATGTTTTTGATGTTATAAGACGTGTTTTTAAGGCTCGATCTAGTTCAAATAAGGTGTTAAGGTTGGTTGGTGGTCTTGGTTGGGGTCCCGAGGGCCTCGGGGTTGTTTCAGATGCTTAACGGGTGAAAATTTGGGAATTTGCTGCTGCTGAACCAGGCCTCTTCTGGTGTATTCGCACCTACGAAGGTTTTTCCGCATGTGCGGACTCACAGGCGCATGGGCGATGATCGCAGTTGCGATAGAGGGGAGATTAGTCCAGTGGTCGCAGGTGCGACCTGGGTTCCACAGGCGCGACCAAACGACCGCAAGTGCGGCCCCAGTGTAACTTAAGTGACTTTCGCACCTGCGATGCTTTTTCCGCAGGTGCGGTACCGCAAGTGCGGTTATCGAGCCCGCAGGTGCGGATTGCCTGTGTGATTTATTCCAAAAATCCGAGAGTTCATCTCATTATTCTAAATATCGGGTGGGAGTTCAAGAAGTGACGATTTTCTGTGGGTTTTGCAGAGAAAGATCATAGGTAACATTTTTTAATCCTAGTTCATTGTTAGACCATTAATTCCCATTGTTTTCTTTAGTTTAATTATCAAAAATGGGGGAAAAAACATAGGAAAGGGACGAGATTTTCCCAATCCGAGATTCTGAAAAGTTGGGGGGTTTTTGGCATCAGATTTAGATTGTTTCTGGTTGAATGAGTCCGTGAGGGAATGGGTGTCCAGAAAATATAACTTTTACCCGATTCCGAGATGTGGGACTGAGGGGCGTTTTGGTCATTTTACATAATTTCGCGCCTTACCTTGAATTAAACAGTGAAAACCAGTTGCATGAGATGTTATTTACGATATGTAATTGAATTGTATAGATTTTGGCCATTTGGAGTCGGATACTCGTGGCAAACGTGTGGTTTCAAGTTGATTTTGAGCCGGTTCGAGGTAAGTGGCTTGTCTAACCTTGTGTGGGGGACCTTTCCCCTTAGGTGTGATATTTGGTAATTGAATGCCTTGTACGTGAGGTGACGAGCGCGGGCTTGTGCTAATTGTTGAAAATCCGTTTTTTCTTTAAATATTTAGACTGAGTTTCTTTCTTACCTGTTTTATTCTACTTGCAATTATAGTCTAGGTTAGCTTAGAAAAGCATGCCTAGTTGCCCTCAATTGCCTATTTGCTTAAGTTGCTTTAATTGTACTACGTGGGGCATGTTAGGCTAGAACTACTTGTTGCCTTGTATTTTTGCACTCTATTTCTGAATATCTTTTTGTTGTGGCTGCGTATTTACATTGGGACTACGGATGTGGGATTCCGGTAGCTCCCCCCTTGTTTGTTTACTTTGGGACTGCGGGTTAGATTCCCAATAGATCCCTCTGCATATTTACTTTGGGACTGCGGGTTAGATTCCCAATAGATCTCCTTGTATATTTACTTTGGGACTGCGGGTTCGATTCCCGATAGATCCCCCTGCACATATGATGGAGTACGGGACGGTATCCTAGGAGATCCTTCGGATATACATATGATGGACTACGGGACGGTATCCCGGGAGATCCTTTGGATATACATATGATGGACTACGGGACGGTATCCTGGGAGATCCACTGGACAGTTGAGAAAAGAACTATTGGACGGTATCCTGGGAGATCCTTGATGTGTGGCTAGAATTCGTGATTTTAAGCATTATATCCCTCACATTTTATGAGCTTTAAT